>WNWK01011726.1:0-63106 GCA_009830355.1 Cherax destructor | reverse complement strand
TATTTTTCCTTATATTGTTCTTGAAGGGATGGAAATTCTTGATCCTCTGAGTGTTTTATTTTTCCTCTCAACAGATGAGATACTGTGCACGTCAGAGGTAGTTAAAAAGACAGCCAAGAGTGAAGAAGGTGTTGCTGCTTCTGATGCTGTTGTTGTGGTTTGTGGCTCAGCTCCGGGGTCACTCCTGCTCATCCTCTTCACACTTCTTCATTTTGTTCAGTTTTGATTCAAAGGATCATTGTTAGGATAGAACACGTAGACATAATTAGAACTTTAGTAATATAAAACAATATTTGTTGATAAAACGTTTAAGCAATTGTATAAAATAAATTTATCTACAGTAGTATAGTACGTAATGAACATTTTATTAGGCACTGAAGTACTTTTTGAAAATATCTGTGTCTATATCAATATGTATATTTTTGTATTCTACATAGTTTATATTTTTAAGGAACAACTTTTTATTAACTTCATATTTTGTACATACAAGGATGAAAAATATATTTCAAAAGAGAAATATATTATTGTAATTTTGAACAAACAAATTAGTAAGTTCTTGAGACTATTTTCTTGTTTTAAAAGGGAAATTTCGACTGTATGTACCTGACAACTGTACACCTCATGGTTAAGTATTAGTACACATTTTTGGGAAAAAATTATTATAATAATGTATTTTAATATACTAATGTATTATAACACACTAATGTATTATAATAAATTGTAATGCATTATAATACATTAATACAGTATAATACACATGCATTGTAATACACTAATGTATTGTAATATACTAAATGTATTATTATACACTAAATTAATATAATAACTATGATAACATAAAGGGTTCTAATTGGTGAATATTTCTGAGAGGTGTATATACTTCTCGGTGTATATACACTGAAAGGTGTATACTTCTCTGTGATATACACTGGATGTGTTACTCGGTTATATAAACAGGTGTATACTTTCAGTGTATATAAACAGGTGTATACTTCTCGTGTACATACACTGAGAGGTGTATGTACTCTGATATATACACAGGTGTATGCTATTCGGTGTATATACACTGAGAGGTGTATGTTTAGGTTACATACACTGAAAGGTGTATCTATTCCCGTGATATACACTGAGAGGTTTATGTTATTCTGTGTATATACACTGAGAGGTGTATGCTATTCGTGTATATAAAAGGTGTATGCTATTCGTGTATATACACGGTGTAGTTATTCGGTGTATATACACAGGTGCATGCTATTCGGTGTATATACACAGGTGTATGCTATTCGGTATATACACTGAGGTGTATGCTACTCGGTGTATATACTCTGAGAGGTGTATGCTACTGGGATATATACACTGAGAGGGGTATGCTATTCGGTGTATATACACTGGGGATATGCTTCTGGTGTATATACACTGAGAGGTGTATGCTTCTAGGTGTATATACACTAAGGTCTCTTGCAGCCTTAATGACCCTTGTATAGTCTATAGGCGTTAAATTCCATTAACCACAACTTGCATCATTGTAATAACGTCATGTGATCACACTTACAGATATATTAATAAAAATCACATTTACAACAAGTAACGATAGAAAGGTGAATAAAGCTGACCTATTATAACGTAAATAATACAAAAATTATTTCTAATGGCTTTTTATTTTCCTGTTTAACAATGGCAAAATAAAATGTAGAAGAAGGAAAAAATATCTTTTGTATGGTGTATTGAGTTCACTTCCTTGCAGATTTATATTTCAATTAGGAGGAATGGTAGAGAGTCAAGGGGTCCAAGGTAGGATAGGCTAATACCAGTTCCCTGGATTAAGTCCCCAGCATCAAGGCCAATATAGTATGTTCTCTTCTCCCTCTCCTCCACACCCAGCCTACCTTTCCCTTTGATTACGTCGGGTTGCCTGTCATTCCTTGATTACGTGTATTGCTTGCTATTCCTTGATTACGTCTGATTGCCCACCACGTCCAGGCAATTTTTGACTCCTACGAGTTTAGTGCTTTCCCAGTAAGACTACATATTTTTTTAATAAACCGGCCGTATCCCACCGAGGCAGGTGACCTAAAAAGAAAAACGAAAGTTTTCTTTTCACATTAATAATTTATACAGAAGGGTTACTAGCCTTGCTACCGACATTCAGTCGCCTTTTACGACACCCATCATGCTAGGACAGACTTTGACATGTCCAGGCAATCCCCTTTCTACTTTTGCATTGCTGATAATAAAAAGGGGTTTGAAGCCTGACCACTTTCCTGGTCATACTGGCTTTGGTTCCCAACCTTGACAACAAGTGGAAATAAGTTACTTCGTCGGACTTTTTGGGGGTTTTATTAGGTAATTTACACTGTATGATAATTGTACTTATATATGTACATACCTGTACCTAAATTAAACTTACTTATATGTAAAATTTACTATGGGAGCTGAAGGAAGACTGGAAGAGGGGTAACAGAATTTGAGGGTAGATACATGGGGAGAGAGATACGTGATAATATACACTTGGAAGGTCCTGGAGGGATTGGTACCAAACCTGCACACGAAAATCACTCCCTATGAAAGCAAAAGACTCGGCAGGAGATGCAACATTCCCCCGATGAAAAGCAGGGGCGCCGCGAGTACACTGAGAGACACCGTAAGTGCCCGGGGGCCCAAGACTGTTCAAGGGCCTCCCAGCATACATTAGGGGATTACCAATAGACCCTGGCTGTCTTCAAGAAGGCACTGGACTAAGTAAGTAAGTTTATTCAGGATACACAAATAACAGTTACATAGAATTACACATAGCAGCATATGTGTAGAAAACCTGGGATAACCAAAAGTCAGAGGGGTGACTTATTTCCATTGGGGGACGGGGCATCTAAAGTCAGTACCTGACCAACGGGCTGTGGTTCGTACATCTGTTTGCATGCGGCCGGCAGTAACAGCCTAGTTGATCAGACCCTGATCCACCATGAGGACTGGTCTCGGACAAAACCGGGGGGGCGTTGACCCCAAACCCTCTCCAGATAAACGTAATATAGGTGTCCCGTGCGTTGGGGCTTATAAGGAGTCTACCTGGCCTAATAGGTAATTTTTTGTTTTTTCTATTTGCAAAGGACCCGTTGGAAATAAGTCAATTTTTTTTTGGCTTATCTTATGTAACTTACATATATGTTACATATATGATAATTTGTGAATGCATGATAGTGGCTTTCTTTGTGTGTACCAATACTTTTATATGTAAACTACAGTTTTTATGCTATACAAAGAAATAAAAATTTGAATTACTTAGCTTTGGGCAACATATTTTCTTCCCATACATTGGGATGCATGGCTGGATGAAGAGTAAGTACATTTCGGTGGCCCTTACTAACCCACAAGACCCCAGCAGAAGCAACAACAGCACCCGCCTGAGTATCAGTGAAAATTTTCCCGCACTCTCTGTACCTTGTCCTGTGGTATATTACAGACCATTCAGGAAAATACCCTGACTTTGCTCCCTGTAAATAAAGCATTGCACGTGTGTGTGTGTGTGTGTGTGTGTGTGTGTGTGTGTTAGTTAGTTACCTTTTTGTCCTAGGCACATGTCAATTAGACACTAGGCCTGTTGTATGTATGTGTGTGTGTGTAAGGAAACACTTCGAAATGTTTCTGCCCACCGGGAATTGAACCCGGCCCTCCGTGCGTGTGTGTGTGTGTATGTATGTGTACTCATCTAATTGTGGTTGCAGGGTTCGAGACTCAGCTCCTGGCCCCGCCTCTTCGCTGTCTGCTACTGGGTCTCTGCTCTCCCTGCTCCATGAGCTTTATCATACCTTGTCTTAAAACTATGTATGGTTCCTGCCTCCACTATATCTTTCTCTAGACTATTCCACTTCCTGACTACTCTGTGGCTGAAGAAATGCTTCCTGACATCCCTTTGACTCATCTGGTCTTCAGCTTCCAGTTGTGTCCCTTGTTTCTGTGTTCCCTCTCTGAAACATCCTGTCACTATCTACCTTGTCAATTCTCCCGGTATTTTGTATGTCGTTATCATGTCTCCCTGACCCTTCTTTCCTCCAGTGTTGTTTGTCCTATTTCCTCAATCTTTCTTCATAAGACAGCCCCCTGAGTTGTGGAACTAACCTTTGAAAACCCTTTTGCACTTTTCTAGTTTCTTTACGTGCTTGACCGGGTTTTTCCAGACTGGTGCTATTTCTAGTAGGGGCCTGAGTACACTGAAAAGGGCTTGAAGATTCCGTGTTAAGTGTGTGTGTATGTGTGGTTTTGTGTATGGTGTATGTGTATAGAAGGGAGATAGGGTGGGGGGACCAACAATAAAGTTTGCCCCAAAGAACTCATTACAGTTGTGACGGGGTGTGACTAGTGAAGTTTTCATTGCGTTATAATTTGTTCTGTTTTAACCATGATAAACGGAAGAATTTTATTAAATGTTTTTTCCCTTTTAAACTTGTGATTTCATTCCCCTTTGTGCTTGTTATTCATTTTTTTGAATTTGCTCAGCTATAAAAACGGGGCCCACCCACCCATTTTTACCTTTTAACTTATCCCCCCACGGGATTAGGGGGGCAAAAAAAGATATCAAACAAAAAAAACTCGTCAACTTTGTTTGGACATTTTCAGGGGCAGATCCCGCCCATTTTCCGCTGCGGAAATTTTTTTAAGGTTTTGGGGGAAGCCTTAATAAGTTTATTCAGGATGGAAAAAATGTTTTAAACCCGCCTCAGTCGAAAGGACTTTGCATGCCCCCAACCCTATCGTCCGGCTCCCAATCCCACAAACTTTCAGGAGAAAAACGTAAACTGGGGGTTTAGTTTTTGCCCAATTATTTTTTAAAATTTGCCCCCCTTTCCATCCTGTGGACGGAGCGCAAAAATATGGAACAAAAGGCCTGGCACTAGGGGCCCCCAAAAGGGGGGGAACAATTGTACATTTGGGTTTATATCTACATTTCCAATTTTCTTTACAACAGGTTTTTATTTTATGAATAAGATATCTTGACATTTAAATAGGGTTTTTTATTGTCTATCTCATATTCCCCAATGTAAATTGTAGTGTTAAGACGTGACCATTTCTGATCACTTTTGTTTAGTTTGATCATCATCTGTGTCTCCCAAACTGTCAAGTCCTGTGCCGCCTGGCCTGGCCACTACAACATCAGTCAGTCTGTTCCATTCAAAGGGTTTCTCCCAAAAATCCCATCTGTGTCGCATTATCACACAGATAGGCAGCAGGAAATTAATTTTGGGTTTATATCTACATTTACTTTCTTTAAAGCAAAATTTAAAAATTTTCTTAGTAATTATCCTACCTTTACTTAAAGATATCTTTACATGTCAAGGTTATTATATGTCTATCTCATTTCTAATAAGTGGGCAATTCAGCACATAGTTTCGAAGTGACCATACCTGATCACATAATTTGCATTTATTTTGATATCATCTGTGTATCCCCCAAACTGAAAAGACGTAGCCAAGCCGGCCTGGCCACTACAACACCCCAGTCTGTTCACATTGCAAGTTGCTCCAAAAAACATACTTATCTACATTCATGTTATCATAGTGGGTTATAGATCTACTCGGGCCTAACGCATTCATATAGCTATCATTTTCATTATTTATTTTTCCCCTAATATTTTTCCCTAATCTGACACAGATATAAAAGTTATATTCTATAAATATAAATTACAAATTTCCTGATCGTTGGTCATAACCGTTTATTAACAGAAGTTAACATCCCTGTTTTCCCCCACCGTTTTGAAAACGTGACTAGGTTAAATACAGTAATAATATCAAAGGGTTGGGCCCAAAACTTTACCCAAAATTGCTGGGAGCCTCTGAAGCCGTTTTAACTGAGGAAACGGGGGGGACCCGTGGGGACTAACGTTGAAATTTGTGGAAGTGCTCCCTTGCCCAAACTTTGAAACTTTCAAAACAAGGGAAATTGCCGATGGTGACACTCTTCAAATCGCTTTTCCCCCTCACTTGTACTTTGTCTAACCCCCGTTCAGGGAGGGAAATATCAGAGCGGGAAAAAATTCAGAGATCTTTGGCCCCCAGGGGCCCTTCAAACATCTAAATTTGGGAAGTTAAAGTCTTGAACATGTACTATTGGAGCGGAGGAGAAGTAAGTAATATATACCTGGAAAGTACTCGGGGCCTGGTTCCAAATCTGCACACTGCCAAAAAACATACTGGGGGGAGAGAATGGAGAAAGGGGAAAAAAACCCCGTGAGGAGCAGGGGTGCGGGACAATGAGGGCACGTTTAAAATCCGGGGTCCCAGACTATTCACATCTTACCAGAAGATATGAAACATCCTGGAACCCCGTGTAAAACCTTAAGGAAACTGGGCAAGATCTTTACCGGTGCCAATCAACCAGGCTGTGACGGATATATGGGGCAGCGGGTCTCGGAAAAAGCCTGGTTGACCAGACAAGCACTGGGCAGGGGGGCTCAGAAGTAGAGAAACTTCGAAACTCTTCAAAAAAAGGGATATCAAAGGTAAAAAAATGGCACCTTAGTTCATTGGAGGACCGTTAGGGGTTTTCCCACGTATCTAATTTCCCCTTATTTTTATATAATTAAAACATATTAAAGTAAAAAATATATTTTAATTCTATTATTAGTTCTTAATTTTACCTAAAAACCCGTAATCTATCAAATTAGTGTAAATATATCAATAATAAAGGCGACTAAAATGTATTTTGAAGACTGACCACTGACTGTGGGTACTACAAAATTTGTTCCCTCCCCCCATACTATAATTTTTGGTTCCCCGCCTTTACAAACTTGGTAGCAAAGATATTCTGGACACTGTTTGTGAGCAATTTTATAAACGGATTTAACTTAGTTGTTTTTCTTCTTAAATTCAGCATATCCAGTTTTGCTTCATCCTGACCCCACATCCTCTTGGGCCCAGGTCCAGGATGAATTCACCATTTTTTTCAGGGTGATTTGAGTCAATCTTTCAATTTTTTTTTTGGGTTTAAAGGGAGAGTACCATGAAAGAAAAAGCTGGGGTAAAATTTTGCCCCGGCGAGGGCCTGGGTTCATTCCCCCCGGGGAGAAACATTGGGGGTGTTTTTACACCTGTTGTCTATGTTCCCCATCAGTAAAATGGGTACCGGGTGTTATCGCTGGGTGAGTCGCATCCGGGGGGCCGACCTAATCTGCCCGAAATGCCAGCAAAAAAGGGGCTTTCTTTTAGTAGTATGTCACGATGCCAGGCCCGTATACCATGCCCCCGTAAAATAAAATTTTTTCGGTTTTTAACCCCCGGGGGTAGCCACCCCGGATAACCCAAGAAAGTCAGTGTCATCGGGGCTGTCTGTCTTATTTCCCTTTGGGGGCCTTAAACTTTCCCCCAATGCACCCCACCAGTCGACTAACAACCCATCCATTTTTGGGAGGGAACATGAAACAGGTGTGGAAACACCAAAAAGTTTTACCCCCAAAACCCGGCCCTCCGGGAAGCGAGGCCGCCCCCAGACCACCGGACCACCTGGGAAAGTGGAGAGGCAGAGACAGGCAGAGAAGAGCTACTTGTATTAAAAAAATAATTATCAAAATGCCCTATCTAGGGGGTTTTTGGATTCCCTATGTAATCTCAATAACCAAATGTAATTTTTTTTATCATGTCCAAATAAAAATTATTATTATTATTATTTTAAATTATTATTATTAAAGGCTAGACAAGGGTCCTGATCAGTGGGTTTCATTAAACTTAGGTGGGGGTAGGGCACCCCGTTCTGTGGGACTTGGCAAGGTTGTCCACCTGATCTAATTGGAAACTTTTTCCCGTTTTATTTAAAAAGGAACATTGTTCGCTTTTTTTTCCCAGCTTTGAAAAAAATTTTCCCCCCAACTCGGAAGTCGGGTGGGGGGGTAAGCGTCAGTGGCTCTTAAACCCAAAAAACAACTCATCCCAGGCAACAGAAAAATAATTTTAAATTTAGGTAATAAAATACAGTTACATAGATTATCACACATAGCAGCATATGAAAAAAAAGTGTTTTTCCCTTTAAACCTTTTCAGTGTGCACAAACAGACTTCATCAACCCCCAGACAATTTAGATCCCCCCGTATATATTTGGTGAGAATTTAAATGTCGCTGAGGAACCACAGTTGGAACAATTTAAGAAGAGAGCTAAAGGGATCCTAATGAATGGGAAACTACTGTTGGACATGTGTTTTATTCAATGATATACTGAATGTTGAAGACAGAGTAAAACAACTGAAGTTAAACATGCTTATAAAATTGCTACATTATAAGACATCATTGCTAGATTAAGACTAGGGGAAAATTTTTGGGTACTATTTTATGGAATGTTTTAAAAAAAATGTATAGGGGGAAGGGGAAGGGCCATATACTAGAACATTATATTTTAATGTCCAATCATCCAGCCAATAGAACATTTCCAAACAAACCCCATGTGGGAGTTTTGGGTTATGTAGGCAAATCTTCCAAAATTCATGTACTACTAAACTATTACTGACTATACTATTATTATTAATTATTGCTCTGCTTTTCTTACTTTTACCTTTTTTATTTCATATTTAAATATCTTTTCTAGGCCAATGATCCTTCATGAAGAAAGGAAAGAATGCAGAAATTTTTATAAGTTGACAAATGGAAAGGGTACTGCATTTTATGAGTACAAAAAATAAATAAAGTGAATAAATGGTACCTCGAAACAAGCCCCAACCGAACAATTATGTAAGTATATTTTTGTAAGTGTATTTTGGGGTTCTAACGGATTAATCAATTTTCATTATTCCTTATGGGAACAAATTGTGCTCGGGACTCAAACAGCCTTTCAAATTAAGTTCGTAACTCGAGGTACCACTGTACTATGAAAGTTTGGGTTAAAAAAAATTATAATTTAAAAAATTTTTCCCAAATCGAAATCTTTCCACTAGGTAAACTGAGGTCCCAAACTGCACTTAGAAAGGCATAATTGGGAGGATATGTCTGGGGTTACGGAAAAAACAAGTACATAAACAGTAGGCATACTATCAAAGATACGGTACTATGTTCCCATTCAGCTCTCCTTGCCCGTTCATTACTCATTTCCCTTTTCTCACCCAGGAAATTTTTGCATGGGGATCAGCAAATTCAATCACCAAAACCATAACAACCCAAAAGGCTGCAGTCAGAATGATAAAAATTCCCCCTCCAGACAACATCCCATCTACAGTTAAATTAATATTTTTTCGTTCGAGAATGCTGTTCAAGTCCCATTCCCAAACGAATTTATCCCCATATGAATAATTTTTAAAAATAGACTAGTCCTTTTACCCCCCCAAAAAATATACTTACAAAAGCATTTAAAAAAAATTTACTTTAAACATTTTGGGGACCATCGTAACTGAGGTACCACTGTATATGCAAAAGTTAAAACTACTCACCGTCAAAAAACATCCATACTTATTATTGTCCCTTTACTACATTTATAGAATACTACACTAAAAACGAAAACCCTCCACTAAAATTTCTGGGCCAACCAACCTTAACAGGACGACAACCAAACACTAGACACAGATCCCCTTTTTTGGATGTCCCCCTTTGTCCATACCCACACTGTGAAAAAACTTCTGAATAAAGGGCCCAAAAATTTGGAAATTTCATTCCCAGTAAATACTAACGAACCGGGTCTGAACATCAATTTTAAGATTTTTTCTAAAAAACCACATACTACCCAAAAACCAAAATCTCAATACAGTGGACCCCAAAGTTTCTAACTGAAACGAAAATTTTTAAGTATAATATTATAAGTGCTTGGGGAAGTGTTTTTTGGGGGGTCCAAAAGACTAACCTACGGACATTATTTTTTAAAGGAGTAAATTCCCGGGGGAATAGCACTTGAGCAGGTTTTCGGGAATAAAAGTTTTTAAAAAACTCGGGGGTCCACTGTATCAATACAGTGGACCCCGAAAAAAAGCCCCTCGAAATCAAAATTATGTAAGTGAAAATTTTGGGGGTGCTTTTGTAAGTGTTTTTTTGGGGGCCCCGGAAATGGCCCAACCCATTTGACATTATTTATTAAGGGAGAAAATTCTCGAATGGCATTTGAGAGTTTGGGGGAAATGAATTTTGTTTAACCCCCGGGGGTCCATTGTACTTAACTCTACCATATAATATAATTTAATTATTTACTATTGATATAAACAACCTGCAAAATATTTTTCAATTGCCCCAATGTTATATCCTCACATTGTTAATTTGAGTAAAATTGCTGTCGGGGTTATAAAAAAAAAACAGATGTACAATTTAAAAACAATCTATGATTGATCTCTAGTAATATTGGGAGTTTAAGCCATTAATTTAATCTGCCCATAATGCCATGGCAAAAAAGGGGCCCTTCTTTGCACTGAACTAAATTTTTTAAACTTTTATATAATCTCAATGTAAACTTGCAAAAAAATTTAAATTTAATTTTAAAAAAGAGGCTATAAATAACATTTAAAAATATGTAATCAAGACTTCCAGCAGTTGGTTCAAGGTTGAAAAATTTTAGATTTAGATAGGGTATAGGAAAAAACTGGTTTGGAATATAGTGGAAAAAAACCCCCAAGTAGTGTAATTGAAAAAAACTTTTGTAACTTTAAAACTCACACGCACACACATGTACAAATATATTTATATACATAATCTTGAATAATAATTAGTTCCCTTTTTAACAGGCAATTTGATATTCAAGTGGGCAATGGGTTCACTCTTTCTGCAGGGGTGAACATGTTGGATGATGCTTTGGTATTACCCCGTATTATCCTCCGAATTAAAGGGGGCCTCTTTATTTCCTCTAAGGGGGAATGTAAATGTTTTTTAAAATTTTAATTTTTTTCCCGTTATTATTTTGTGAAAACTTAGTTTGACCATTTTTTAATATTTTTTTTGCAGGTTTTACCATGGTAAGGTAGTCTAAAGAGGAAAACACATTCAGTACTGTACATCATTACTTGCTCCTGACTGTCGACTAGATAAAAACATTACAATGCAGTATTGACACACCAAACAAAAAATTTGCATGTACATGGAGAGTTGATGTATTATATTTATTTCCCATCTGAAAACCCCCGATGCTTGCAGCAATAACCCACATGGGTTTAGCATAATAAAGTTTGGGGTGAGCTATTTGTAATCACAGTGTATTTGTATAGTAAGAAGTGTAAAAATATGCTTTTTGGTTTTTTGGGATAAATTTATTATACATACTGTATTTTTTAAAATTTGTGCGTATAATACACACTACTTTATCTTTTTGTCATTTTTTTTAATGCTATACAAGTCCCTTAAGTTGTATTTTTGGGTTTTAAAATTTATGTTGCTCTACCCTTTATAAAACTTATTGGGTTCTAATTTTGAATTTAGGGGACTGTACTGACACATTCTACAACCTGTTGCTACTTATTAAAAAAACTTAAAAACCCATTTGATTTGTTTTTCTCTTTATGTCACCAATAGGAGAATGTGACTTGATAATGGTCTAGGACGGATTGGGAAAAGCCCATTCTTTTTTTTTTTTTAACCAAAAATTAGCTCTTTTGGGGAAGGGAAGGGACCCCGTAAAGTAGATGCTGTATATTGAACATGATTGAACTATGGTGAATGTGTTTCCTGTGATGATAAAAAAAAAAAACTTGGGAACTTTTTAAACAAAAAATGACTTATTTGTTAATAAAATTTGAGCAACCTTTCATCAACATGTTTGACTTATACCAAAGATTTTTTTGTAACTTCTTGGCAGGTGACTGACATTATAACCCGAAAAACAACTGGATCTCCTTTGAGCCGTAGGACGGGTTTCGAAGGATTATCTTAAAAAGCACATGATGACATACGAAGTTGTGCTTTATTCACTTTTACAGGATCTAGAAGTCGGCCCATTTATGAGATGTTTTAATGCAAGTAAGTCTCTTTAATTTTTTTTTTTCAGAGATGATGAACAGTCTTTAATCAAATATACCTTAAATTTATTTATTTTTAAAAGATATTATTTTTTTATACCAAAAATGTAAATTTATTAAAGCCAACACCTTATAACTGAAGAGAATGTATAACTATTATACAGTAAATAATAATATTGAATTAGAAAAGGATAAAATTTATTTTTATTAAGAGGACCCCTGAGCCATGGATAAAATATAGTTTTTTCCAACAAACTGGCCATATTCCACCGGGGGGGACTAAAAGAAAAGCAAAGTTTTTTTTTTTAAATTTAGTGTTATACAGGTGAAGGGGGTAGCCCCTGCCCCCAATTTTAGTTGCCCCTTTTTAAACCATGGTTTTTTCTTATTTCCTCTTTCTCCCTTTCCCATGGAGATAAGAGGAAATAAAGAAGAAAAAACCCGATAGATTTTAAGTATATACAGGACTCGTTTTTTCGAACACCCCAAAACTCACCCTTTATGTAAGTTTATTTTTGTAAGTGCTTTTTTAAGTGTATTTTTGGGGGGCTGAAAAGGACTAAACAATTTCATCATTCCTTATGAGAATAAATTTTTTGGAAACACTTAATAGCATTTTGGAATGAGGGTGAGTTTATGTTTAAAAAAGGACCATGTAGGGAACCTAAGTGTGTGGTAGCAAGATATACTTGTTTCCCCCCGTGTTTATGAGACAGAAAAAGACACCAGCAATTAAACATGTAAAACAGACAGGTTTCCATTTCACACTATTGGGGATAGTAGTACCCCTGGGGCGCTGTCTACTGACCTACATCAGGAAATATAGATATATCTGTAACTAATGGATATTAATTCACAAAACACAAATGGTGACTGTATTTTTAACATGCATTTTATAGCAGAGATACTGTACTTTATTGAAATTGTTGTTATAGGTATACATGCAAACATTTGATTTAAAAAATTTTTGGGAGATTTTTAGTTTGATTTACTGTGCCACAAGTAGACCTTTTTTTTAATGAAATTGTTTAATTTTAGGTCATTGTAGAATTTACCCTTGACATGTCTTTCATCCTAGGTTCCAGGGAGTCACTATGGATTACCATTTTCCAAGTTGTACATTAATTTCTTTTTTTACCAACATACAGGTGAAACTGGGCAAAATGTTATTAAATACCAGCAACATAATTTGGGCCCCCTTTTTTTTGTGTGATTAGAACGAAAAATGTATAGTGTTTCAGGGCACTCACATTATCAATGTTTTTGGCATTGTGTCAATTGATCAATGTTTATGGCAGTGTGTCACAGGATAATGTTTCTGGCATTGTGTCACATTCATCAATGTTTCATGGATTGTGTTCATTACAATGTTTTATAGTTTTGGGCACATTATCAATGTTTCATGGCATTGTGTCACATCGATAATTTTATGGCTCACACATCAATGTTTCTTTCATTGTGTCACATTCATCAACATGACATTGTGTCACATTTACAAAGTTTTTGACATTGTGTCCCTTGATCAAGTTTTACAGTGGGTTTGGGGTTTTTGTTAAGTTGTCTCTATATTGTAAAATACATTGATAGTTTCTTAATTGCCTTAAAATTTTTAAAACCCCAAATTGCAACTTAATTGATTTCCCTTGTTTAAAACCATTAATACTTAATTGACCTTACATTGGTTAGAAAATTTATTTACAATGACTTATTTTTGAAGAATTAATTCATTATTCAAATTAAAAAATTATTGAAATCCTTGCAGAGTCATCCAATTCTTACGGGCATAATACTGAGATGTTGGGCCCATGGAGGTTTCGGTTCCAAAATTCTTACAGAAGCAGTTTATATCACATCACAAAATTACCCCCAAAAGCCCCCATTTCATCAACAGGGAAGTAAATGAAGTAAGTGGACCCCGGAGTTCGTAATGCCCAAACCAACAATTATGTAAGTGTTTTTTTGTAAGTGTTTTTTAATGTATTTTTGGGCAAATGACTAATCTAATTTACATTTTATAAAAATTCCCTTGGGAACGACACTTGAGGCATTCTGAACGAATTAATGACAACCCCGGGGGTTACTGTGCTACTTTACTTAATTTTTTAAAATTCTAAAGGATACAGATTGTTTACATTGTGCAAGACATTGTTTTCCCACCCCAATGATGTTTCACCCATGCCATTTATGTTATGCTTTTTTTTATTTATTTCAGGTGGAATAGTTTTTCATTAGTATTCTCTTTTTTTATTGTATTTTTTTTGTTCACACAAAGACTACAGCAATACAAAGTGCCCACAAATTCTTTTACATTGGTGTAGTGCTCACACAAACATTCATATTGGTACATCCATGCCCACAAATGTCTTAATATTGATAAAAAAATTTTTTAAAACACCAGCTGTCTCCCACTGGGGGAGGGTGACCAAAAAAGGATGAAATAGTTTCACAATCATTCACTTTATCACTCCCTTGCCAGAGGTGCCCCAGTACAACAGTTCAGATTTCCTCCAAACTGAAGGGGACCCCCCCCCCCTCCTTCAGAGGGGGCTTGTTTGTTAAAAAATGCCCACTATTTCTCACCTCCAGGACCGCAGCTAACCAGCTTCTGAATTCCTTCACAAAATGTTCCCTTTTTGCTCAAACCCAAAAGTTCGTCAAGTCCCAGAAACCATTTGCCTTCATTTTTATCTAACATGTTAACACACACCTGCGGGAGTCCAGCCCCCCGCAAAAAAAAAAAAAAAATTTCCCTTTTTCCCCCTTTTCCTTAAACCCTTTCCTGGGATGCCCCCCTACCACCCCTTTCCTTCCGTTACATATTTATACACCCCCCCTCACCCCTTTGGGATAATATTTAGTAACCCCACACCCCTAATCTCCAAACTAAGAATTTTTTGCATAACATTTGCACCAAAATTCCCCTCAGACAAGACATCTCCACCTCCAACCTTTCCCCTCCCAAACCCTTTTAAGAGTGTTTGTACCACTATATCTCATACATTTTTTTTAACCTTCATGGATAATGTTTTTTGTCCCACAGATGCCTCATGCACCACCCCCCTTTTTTTACCTCATAAATTTTTGGCTTACCTTTTTTCATAGCCCCACCCTCCGACAACCACTCCCAAATATGTGAAATATTCACTTTCCCCATACTCCTTTCCAATCTGATACCCAAACCTGTTATTGGAAAAAAAACTAAAACTACATTGTATCAAATTCCAATTTTTAATCCCACACCTATCCCCAACACTCTAGCATTTACTTTTTTTTTCAACCCCATCTATAATTATGAAAGAACCCGGGGCAACCACCGGAAACCGTCCGATATCACATTGGAGAGAGGGATTATGGAAGAGTAAATGTTTTCAGATATTTGGGAGTTGACGTGTCAGCGGAGGGGTTTTATGAAGGATGAGGTTAACCATAGAATTGATGAAGGAAAAAAAGGTGAGTGGTGCGTTGAGGCATCTGTGGAGACAAAAACGTTATCCATGGAGGCAAAGAAGGAATGTACGAAAGCATAGTGGTACCAACCCCTTTTATATGGGTGTGAAGCATGGGTTGCAAATGCTGCAGCAGGAGGAGGCTGGAGGCAGTGGAGATGTCCTGTCTAAGGGCAATGTGTGGTGTAAATATTATGCAGAAAATTCGGAATGTGGAAATTAGGAGAAGGTGGAGTTACTAAAAGTATTTGTCAGAGGGCTGAAGAGGGGTTGTTGAGGTGGTTTGGTCATTTAGAGAGAATGGATCAAAGTAGAATGACTTGGAGAGCGTATAAATCTGTAGGGGAAGGAAGGCGGGTAGGGGTCGTCTCTAGAAAAGGTTGGAGGAGGGGGCAAAGGAGGTTTTGTGGGCGAGGGCTTGGACTTCCAGCAAGCATGTGTGAGCTGTTAGATAGAGTGAATGGAGACGAATGGTTTTTGGGACATGACGATCTGTTGGAGTGTGAGCAGGGTAACATTTGTGAAGGGATTCAGGGAAACCAGTTAATTGATTTAGTTGGACTTGAGTCCTGGAAATGGGAAGTACAATGCCTGCACTTTAAAGGAGGGGTCTGGGATAGTGACAGCTGGGAGGGACTATTCTCAGCTGTCGATCTGAGCCCTCTGCAAAGACAGTGATTATGTATGAGTGTGGTGAAAGTGTTGAATGATGATGAAAGTTTTCTTTTTTTGGTCCCCCTGCCTCGGTGGGAGAGGGCCGACTTGTTAAAAAAAAAATGTCAGGACAAGGACACATTCAATAATGGGACATTTTATCGTGGCAATGTTTCACTTCCAGGAGCATTATCTGAAGCATTCAGAGACCCTTGTCTGAAAGAAGAAATTAAGTTGTTTGGATGTCACTTTCCTCTTCATAAGGTACCCACCACAAGCCATTGACCTTCTCTGATGTAAAGTCAATCGGGACCTTAATCTTCCACTACCTCCCCAAGATTTCATTGATGTGATTGAACCCGCATTAACTTCAACTGCTTTTCTTTCAACAACAGGCTAGGAATGGGCTTTTCCTTCAGGGCCATCTTAGCTAACTTGTATATGGAACACCTAAAAGGGAATTTTTGCCAACATAAATTCCCCCAATGTACATGGTTATGTTATGTGGATAAATTTAATAATTACAAACTTTTTTGTGTGTAATCTTCAATGAATGCTCAACACAGTTGAACGAGGTATCCAGATTATGCTTGAAGACTCCAATGACAAGTTACCATTCTCGATGTCCCTAGTCAGCAAATTTGCCAGGCAGAAATGCCCTGTAATGAAACCATGTTGAGACTCATTAATCAAATTATGCTCATTAAGGAGACTTAGTATTATAATGGCTATAATTGACTCTTAACAATTTGCATAATAGTGACGCTCAGGCTTATTAGGTGGTATTGTTTGTAATGGCTTGACAAAGCTTTGGGAGAGCAAAACATTTCCACAATATAATTTCACATTAGTTGCATGTGTCCTTTTACCTAAAATATAAATGAGCACTGTAGTAGGCCTATTGGCCATGCTAGGCAAGTTTTACTCAAATCCAACCTTTATCTTTCATTTGTCCAACTCTATTTTTAAAGCTACCCAAGGTTTTATGTTCAGTGAACAAAGCAGACAAGGCAGGCAGAACAGGCAGGATAGGGCAAGGCAGAACAGGGCAGGCAAGACAAGGCTTGCTTCCATTCTTTCCTTCCTCCCTCTCTCCCTTTCTACCTCCCTCCCTCCCTCTCCCTTTTTTGCCTCTCTCCCTTTCTGCCTGCTTCCTCCCTCCCTTCATGCTTCTCTGACTCCTCTCCCTCCCTCCTCCCTTGATCATTGAAATTAAAATCTTAGGTAATTAAAAAAGAAAATGCCGGACTCGACTGAAGAAGCATACTGTGTAGGCAAAACATTTCGGAGTAAAGATACCTAACTGTTGCACATGTTTCTTACTTATCGGTATGTTGGTATTGTATACCATTTTGATTTTCAAGTCTTGCCTACTATGTGTTAGTAGGTCTACTGTAGTGCTTCTCTATTCTGTGTTGGGACAAAGTGAGGCAAGAGGTCTGGATATTATCATGTTTATTTGTATATTTAAGGTGGAGTATGGTTACTGAGTGTGATACAGTATATACTATGATGCTGCACCAAAGGAATAAGAATCTAGTGTGTGGTAGGCCCTCACTATGTTAGAATTTTATCCTTTCAAAAGTAGTATCCATGAATAGGTCAGCACCTGACTTTTTGCTTAAAAATTTGGTCTTAAAATCTCGACTTGTACAAGGGTATATAGTATTCCATTTATTAATTAAGAATGATGGTGGTGAAGGGCTTTTAATCCAAGAATTTAAAGCTACTTCCCTTCCTTGGATTAAGCTGAATTGCATCTTTCTCAAAGCACTGTATGATCCCTGGTATTTTTTTTTTTAACACGTCGGCTGTCTCCCACCAAGGCAGGGTGACCCAAAAAGAAAGAAAATGTAGATAAATGGTTCAGAAAATCTTGAGTCACTAGACTCAGGATTTCCTGTCAAACATTTTCATTTCTAGATGCCTTATAATTTCATCCAGTAGGTTACTGTGTTCCCTATCAAGGTTGGGGGCCTGTAAATCACATGCAAAATTCGCTTTTTCACGTCTCAAAAACTGTAGACAAACGGTTCAATGTCCATTGCTTTCACTTATACATATCTTGTCTAATGCAACATTTTAAACCATCTCTGACATGCATCGCCACACCCTGTCGATGTGGAATAATTTATAGCCTTGTATATAGCATTCAGAAGGCATTTCTCCATCTTTCAGGTTGAATCAAGTCTCTGTTAACCCTTTCATTGTCGGTCCCATTGTATCTTGGCTTTGAAACCAGTGTTGATCCCGGTAGTATGACGCCATAAGCTCAGCTCACTCAGATAAGCTGTGAGCGCAAAATTGGGCCTAGATATGAGAGAATGGGTCTATTCGGCAAGTGTGCATCACATAAAAAATACTGCAGCACACAGTTCATAATGAGAAAAATGTAACATTGTTTTTGGTTTAAAACAGCAAATTTGTGGTGTATTTTCATATGGTTTTTATGGTTGTATTCATGATTTCTTGTCTCATTTGATGGAATGGAAGATATATTACAGAAATAGAGATGATTTTGATTAGTTTCAGGACTGAAAATAGCTTGAAATTGAGCTCAAAGTAGACTGGCCAGTCTAATACACATTTAGAAATGCACTGACATTATTTATACAATTAATACAATAATGCAGTAGTCTGCATAAAAGTAAATTTTCGATTTTGTGTGAATAAAAATTCAAAATGAAAAGCAAGCGTAATATAAGAAGAGCCTGGAGACTAGACCGAGGAACAGAGGAAATGTTTATTTAGTGCCAGGATTGTTTATTCTGGACCCTGTTTTCAAAATAGCAATTGTTGAATTTTGTGTGAAATTGGCCAAATTACCGATTTCTGATCACTTTATTGGATAGTCGAAATAGGTAAATGGGCGGTTTCTTGTACTCATTCGATAGTATAGAAGGAATACAGTCATACCTCGGTTAACGATATTAATCCGTCAGAGAGGGCGTATCTGTAACCGAATCAATCGTTAACCGAATCAATTTTCCCCATAAGAAATAATGGAAATAAAATTAATCCGTTCCAGACTTCCAAAAGTAGTAAAATAAAATATTTTTTAGAACTTTTTGACATTAAATAATACACAATTTAATGAACATTAAAGAAATTACTTGTAAATATAGTACAATAACATGTCACTTACATTTATTGAAGAGTTGTTGATGTGTGGAGGATGGGAGGAGGGTAAAGGATGGAGTATAGTACTATGCTAATGTTTGGAAGGGGAATCCCCTTCCATTAACACTGCAGGTGGCAAGTTCTTTTCTGGGGTTACTGGCCTTTTTCTTTTAATGCCACACTCCCTGCATTAATGCTACACTCTCTGCATGCCTGCTACACTCCCTGCATGAATGCTACACTCCCTGCATGAATGCTACACTCCCTGCATGAATGCTACACTCCCTGCATGAATGCTACACTCCTGCATGAATGCTACACTCCTGCATGAATGCTACACTCCCTGCATGAATGCTACACTCCCTGCATGCCTGCTACACCCTGCATGAATGCTACACTCCCTGCATGAATGCTACACTCCTGCATGAATGCTACACTCCCTGCATGATGCTATACCCCTGCTGATGCTCACTCCCTGCATGAATGCTACACTCCCTGCATGAATGCTACACTCCCTGCATGAATGCTACACTCCCTGCATGCCTGATACACTCCTGCATGCCTGCTACACTCCCTGCATGAATGCTACACTCCCTGCATGCCTGCTACACTCCCTGCATGAATGCTACACTCCCTGCATGAATGCTACACTCCCTGCATGAATGCTACACTCCCTGCATGAATGCTACACTCCCTGCATGAATGCTACACTCCCTGTATGAATGCTACACTCCTGCATGAATGCTACACTCCCTGCATGAATGCTACACTCCCTGCATGAATGCTACACTCCCTGCATGAATGCTACACTCCCTGCATGTATGCTACACTCCCTGCATGAATGCTACACTCCTTGCTTCACTCCCTGCATAAATGCTACACTCCCTGCATGAATGCTACACTCCCTGCATGAATGCTACACTCCCTGCATGAATGCTACACTCCCTGCATGAATGCTACACTCCCTGCATGAATGCTACACTCCTCCTGCATGAATGCTACACTCCCTGCATGAATGCTACACTCCCTGCATGAATGCTACACTCCCTGCATGAATGCTACACTCCCTGCATGAATGCTACACTCCCTGCATGAATGCTACACTCCCTGCATGAATGCTACACTCCCTGCATGAATGCTACACTCCCTGCATGAATGCTACACTCCCTGCATGAATGCTACACGCCCTGCATGAATGCTACACTCCCTGCATGAATGCTACACTCCCTGCATGAGTGCTACACTCCCTGCATGAGTGCTACACTCCCTGCATGAGTGCTACACTCCCTGCATGAGTGCTACACTCCCTGCATGAGTGCTACACTCCCTGCATGAGTGCTACACTCCCTGCATGAGTGCTACACTCCCTGCATGAGTGCTACACTCCCTGCATGAGTGCTACACTCCCTGCATGAGTGCTACACTCCTGCATGAGTGCTACACTCCCTGCATGAGTGCTACACTCCCTGCATGAGTGCTACACTCCCTGCATGAGTGCTACACTCCCTGCATGAGTGCTACACTCCTGCATGAGTGCTACACTCCCTGCATGAGTGCTACACTCCCTGCATGAGTGCTACACTCCCTGCATGAGTGCTACACTCCCTGCATGAGTGCTACACTCCCTGCATGAGTGCTACACTCCCTGCATGAGTGCTACACTCCCTGCATGAGTGCTACACTCCCTGCATGAGTGCTACACTCCTGCATGAGTGCTACACTCCCTGCATGAGTGCTACACTCCCTGCATGAGTGCTACACTCCCTGCATGAGTGCTACACTCCCTGCATGAGTGCTACACTCCCTGCATGAGTGCTACACTCCCCCTGCATGAGTGCTACACTCCCTGCATGAGTGCTACACTCCCTGCATGAGTGCTACACTCCCTGCATGAGTGCTACACTCCTGCATGAGTGCTACACTCCCTGCATGAGTGCTACACTCCTGCATGAGTGCTACACTCCCTGCATGAGTGCTACACTCCCTGCATGAGTGCTACACTCCCTGCATGAGTGCTACACTCCTGCATGAGTGCTACACTCCCTGCATGAGTGCTACACTCCCTGCATGAGTGCTACACTCCCTGCATGAGTGCTACACTCCCTGCATGAGTGCTACACTCCCTGCATGAGTGCTACACTCCCTGCATGAGTGCTAACTCCCTGCATGAGTGCTACACTCCCTGCATGAGTGCTACACTCCCTGCATGAGCTGCATGAGTGCTACTCCCTGCATGAGTGCTACACTCCCTGCATGAGTGCTACACTCCCTGCATGAGTGCTACACTCCCTGCATGAGTGCTACACTCCTGCATGAGTGCTACACTCCCTGCATGAGTGCACACTCTGCAAGCACTCCCTGCATGAGTGCTACACTCCCTGCATGAGTGCTACACTCCCTGCATGAGTGCTACACTCCTGCATGAGTGCTACACTCCCTGCATGAGTGCTACACTCCTGCAGATGCTACACCTGCATGAGTGCTACACTCCCTGCATGAGTGCTACACTCCCTGCATGAGTGCTACACTCCCTGCATGAGTGCACACTCCCGCATAGTGCTACACTCCTGCATGAGTGCTACACTCCCTGCATGAGTGCTACACTCCCTGCATGAGTGCTACACTCCTGCATGAGTGCTACACTCCCTGCATGAGTGCTACACTCCCTGCATGAGTGCTACACTCCCTGCATGAGTGCTACACTCCCTGCATGAGTGCTACACTCCCTGCATGAGTGCTACACTCCCTGCATGAGTGCTACACTCCCTGCATGAGTGCTACACTCCCTGCATGAGTGCTACACTCCCTGCATGAGTGCTACACTCCCTGCATGAGTGCTACACTCCCTGCATGAGTGCTACACTCCCTGCATGAGTGCTACACTCCCCTGCATGAGTGCTACACTCCCTGCATGAGTGCTACACTCCCTGCATGAGTGCTACACTCCCTGCATGAGTGCTACACTCCCTGCATGAGTGCTACACTCCCTGCATGAGTGCTACACTCCCTGCATGAGTGCTACACTCCCTGCATGAGTGCTTCACTCTTTATCACAGGGCTGGCACTAGGACCTTTCTTTGGACCCATGGTAGCTTATTTAGCAGTTGCAATCACTAAAAACAGTGGAATAATGACAATATACTGGTATGAATGCATGGTTGGTGGTCACTCACTTGTAAACAATAGCACACTGACGCTCCCTGGAGTGCCCGCATAGCTGGGCGCCACGCGGACGCGTCCGGGACGAATATCGTAAACCGAAGCAATCATCGTAAACCGAGTCAATATTTTGACGTAAAAATGTATCGCTAACCGAATTTATCGTTATCCAACGCCATCATTAACCGAGGTATGACTGTACTAGCAAAATAGCTATTAGTTTGGGCGACTGGAACAGTGGAATTAGCCAAAAATAGAGCGTAAAGTGGGCGAAATTGCTGATGCATAAATATCGCTGAGACTGCTAACTTTGCAAGAGCATAATTCCGTAAGTTTTCCATCAAATTTCGTACTTTCTGGTTTCATTACTTTCAGAAAAAGATTCTCTATCATTTCATATCGCCCCTGGGAGCAAGTTTGCGAGCAGAGGTCGCTACACTGAAAGGGTTAAAGCAATAATAACTATGCTTCCTGCGCATGCAATGCCAGTGATATTTTTGGCTTCTCAGCTGCAATTAGTCTGCTACATCACCACTGATTCCCACACTTTTACACTGCTTCTCCTTCCCTCGTGAATATCAATTTTCTCTTATTTTTGCTGCTGTTTTCCTCCTGAGTGTGTACACCCATGCTTACACAAATGATCCTTGCAGTTCATATTTTAATTCATATATTTTTAAAAGATTTGTTAATTTTTCTGTTCTTTAAATAAATATTTTTTGTGTAATCTTATTTTTTTACATTTTTATTTTAGTGTGTATTTTATCATAGATTTAATGTGTGCCTATTCTGTTAATAATTATGAATCCTAATGAAGCTTTGTTTTGATTGGAAGTATTTGTTTCCATTACCAGAAATGATAAGCTGATGTTAGACATTTTTATTTATATAACAGATGGACAGATTACGCGTGGAAAGTTTGGAAATGAGATGTCATCTGATGGAAGCAAGAGTCACATTCTCGCTAAACAATCATATACTAAAATGAGAAATGCTCTTATAAATCTTAGAGAGCCTGTAAGTTTTCAAATTTTTCTAAGATGAATTTTGTTGCCAGTTATCAATAAATACACATAATGCTACTTTATAATTTTCTTTATGTTCTTGTAAGATATATATAAAATACTTATAAAAATTCCACAGAAAAAAATGATAGAGAGAGAGAGAGCAAGCTATAGCTAGGTTCAGTTCTTTCTTTTAATATTACAGTATTAATATGTTTTTCTTTTTGTATTGCAGATAACAGCTCAAGTCTAAAATTAATATTTGTGTGTGCACATGTGTGTGTGTGTGTGCACGTGCATGTGCCTACACATGCACACACATCATAATAATGTAGCTCTCACTCACATGTTATAATAATGTAGTTCTCACTCACGTTACAATAATGTAGTTCTCACTCACGTTACAATAATGTAGTTCTCACTCACGTTATAATAATGTAGTTCTCACTCACATGTTATAATAATGTAGTTCTCACTCACGTTATAATAATATAGTTTTCACTCACGTTATAATAATGTAGTTCTCACTCACGTTATAATAATGTAGTTCTCACTCACATCTTATAATAATGTAGTTCTCACTCACATCTTATAATAATGTAGGTCTCACTCACATCTTATAATAATGTAACTCTCACTCACATGTTATAATAATGTAGTTCTCACTCACATCTTATAATAATGTAGTTCTTACTCACATCTTATAATAATGTAACTCTCACTCACATGTTATAATAATGTAGTTCTCACTCACATGTTATAATAATGTAGTTCTCACTCACATGTTATAATAATGTAGTTCTCACTCACATGTTATAATAATGTAGTTCTCATTCACATGTTATAATAATGTAGTTCTCACTCACATGTTATAATAATGTAGGTCTCACTCACATCTTATAATAATGTAACTCTCACTCACATGTTATAATAATGTAGTTCTCACTCACATCTTATAATAATGTAGGTCTCACTCACATCTTATAATAATGTAACTCTCACTCACATCTTATAATAATGTAGTTCTCACTCACATCTTATAATAATGTAGTTCTCACTCACATCTTATAATAATGTAGGTCTCACTCACATGTTATAATAATGTAACTCTCACTCACATGTTATAATAATGTAGTTCTCACTCACATCTTATAATAATGTAGTTCTCACTCACATCTTATAATAATGTAACTCTCACTCACATGTTATAATAATGTAGTTCTCACTCACATGTTATAATAATGTAGGTCTCACTCACATGTTATAATAATGTAGTTCTCACTCACATCTTATAATAATGTAGGTCTCACTCACATGTTATAATAATGTAACTCTCACTCACATCTTATAATAATGTAGTTCTCACTCACATGTTATAATAATGTAGTTCTCACTCACATGTTATAATAATGTAACTCTCACTCACATGTTATAATAATGTAGTTCTCACTCACATGTTATAATAATGTAGTTCTCACTCACATGTTATAATAATGTAACTCTCACTCACACATTATAATAATGTAACTCTCACTCACATGTTATAATAATGTAGTTCTCACTCACACGTTATAATAATGTAGGTCTCACTCACATGTTATAATAATGTAGGTCTCACTCACACGTTATAATAATGTAGTTCTCACTCACATGTTATAATAATGTAGTTCTCACTCACATGTTATAATAATGTAACTCTCACTCACATGTTATAATAATGTAGTTCTCACTCACACGTTATAATAATGTAACTCTCACTCACATGTTATAATAATGTAGGTCTCACTCACATGTTATAATAATGTAACTCTCACTCACATGTTATAATAATGTAACTCTCACTCACACGTTATAATAATGTAGTTCTCACTCACATGTTATAATAATGTAACTCTCACTCACACATTATAATAATGTAGTTCTCACTCACATGTTATAATAATGTAACTCTCACTCACATGTTATAATAATGTAACTCATACTCACATGTTATAATAATGTAACTCTCACTCACATGTTATAATAATGTAGTTCTCACTCACACGTTATAATAATGTAGTTCTCACTCACACGTTATAATAATGTAGTTCTCACTCACATGTTATAATAATGTAACTCTCACTCACATGTTATAATAATGTAACTCTCACTCACATGTTATAATAATGTAGTTCTCACTCACACGTTATAATAATGTAACTCTCACTCACATGTTATAATAATGTAACTCTCACTCACATGTTATAATAATGTAACTCTCACTCACATGTTATAATAATGTAGTTCTCACTCACATGTTATAATAATGTAGTTCTCACTCACATGTTATAATAATGTAGTTCTCACTCACATGTTATAATAATGTAGGTCTCACTCACATGTTATAATAATGTAGTTCTCACTCACATGTTATAATAATGTAGGTCTCACTCACATGTTATAATAATGTAACTCCTCTTCTTTCTTTCTTTCAACACGTCGGCCGTTTCCCACCGAAGTGGGGTGGCCCAAAATGAAAAACGAAAGTTTCCCATTTTACATATAGTAATATATACAGGAGAAGGGGTTACTAGCCCCTTGTTCCCAGCATGTTAGTCGCCTCTTACGACACGCATGGCTTATGGAGGAAGAATTCTGTTCCACTTCCCCATGGAGATAAGAGGAAATAAGAACAAGAACTAGTAAGAAAATAGAAGAAAACCCAGAGGGGTGTGTGTATATACATATGCTTGTACATGAATGTGTAGTGTGACATAAGTGTAAGTAGAAGTAACAAGACATACCTGAAATCTTGCATGTTTATGAGACAGAAAAAAGACGCCAGCAATCCTACCATCATGTAAAACAAATACAGGCTTTCGTTTTACACTCACTTGGCAGGACGGTAGTACCTCCCTGGGCGGTTGCTGTCTACCAACCTACTACCTAAAACTCTCACTCACATGTTATAATAATGTAGTTCTCACTCACATGTTATAATAATGTAGTTCTCACTCACATGTTATAATAATGTAGTTCTCACTCACATGTTATAATAATGTAACTCTCACTCATGTTATAATAATGTAGTTCTCACTCACATGTTATAATAATGTAACTCTCACTCACATGTTATAATAATGTAGTTCTCACTCACATGTTATAATAATGTAGGTCTCACTCACATGTTATAATAATGTAGGTCTCACTCACATGTTATAATAATGTAGTTCTCACTCACATGTTATAATAATGTAGTTCTCACTCACATGTTATAATAATGTAGTTCTCACTCACATGTTATAATAATGTAGTTCTCACTACATGTTATAATAATATAAATAAATAAATTTTCCATGTGATTTAATCTTACAGATTTTTTTTTTAATTTTCAGTGTGAATGGCTGATGGAAAGCTTCCTGGAGCTTGAATATGATCTCTATGGTATTGAAAGAGCACTTAAAACACTCAAAGCACACTTGTTAAAGAATAGTGGTCAGTTATCTGCTCTGCGGTTGTCATATTATTTTTTTATAAACAAAGATCCAGATGATATTGAAAGTCTGATGACAGTTCTTCAGGTAATTATACACTGTGTGTGTGTATGCATATGCATGTGTAAGTGTGTGCATGCATGATTGTTTTTGTGTTTCTTGTGTTTGTGTTTTGTGTGTGTTGTGTGCATTTGTTTTATGTGTTTTGTGTTGTGTGTGGTTGTGTGTGTGGTGGGGGAAGATAGAATGATGAAGAGGGTGGAAGGTACATGTTGGGTTCATCCTAGGAATGGTTGGAGGGAAAGGGGGAGGTGGGGTAAAGGAGTTTTTGAGTTTTAGGACATGAACATCCAGCTGACTTGTGGAATTTGTCCATTAAGTCTAAAATCAGTTGACCCAGATGATCATAAAAATAACAGATAATTCTGAATAAAGGGATATTGTCTGTTGTTTCCAGACTGTCCATATAACACATTTTGTCCATTATATCAAAATTTTAAACTAAATAATGAGAGCCTTGAGGGCAGAATTGTACATTGTAAACTAATTCTAAGATTGATGAATATATATTTTTTACCACTACAAAAGTGTACACTACTCTTGGTATATGTGTCAGTTTACTATTTCTTTCTTTATCCTCAGCAATAATTTTTTTTACAGAAAATTTCTGAGATGTGTCCAGATGATCCTCTTGTGTTGGAATATGTTGACTTCATTCTTAAATTTTGTAAGTAGCATTTAATTTTCACTCTAATAAAATTTATTGCAATACAGTAGTTCAGTAATGCTGTACATTATATATGTTGTCTTCAACCAAGGTAGGGTGCCCCCAAAGAAAGAGGAAACACATTCATCATTCATTTAATTGCTGTCTTGCTTGAATGTGATGACATCACAGTTCATATGGCCGTCTGAACTGCAACATATTCACCCCTTGAAGATAAATGGTTCAAAATACTGATAGAATGAATAAAGACACAAAGTAGCTACAATGTGATCCTTTATTGACGACGTTTCACCCATACAGTGGGCTTTATCAGGTCACAAATAGATTCACCTGGGGGGAGAGGATGTAAATATATATAGCAGGCATTTGAGAATAACTAGGTAGTAGGTTGGTAGACAGCAACCGCCCAGGGAAGTACTACCGTCCTGCCAAGTGAGTGTATAACGGAAACCTGTAATTGTTTTACATGATGGTAGGATTGCTGGTGTCTTTTTTCTGTCTCATAAACACGCTGGATAACAGGTATATCTAGCTACTTCTACTTACATGTAGGTTACACTACACAGGCATGCACATGCATATATATACATACACACATCTATGTTTTTCTTCTTTTTCTTAATAGCTCTTGTTCTTCTTTATTTCCTCTATTGTCCATGGGGAAGTGGAAAAGAATTCTTCCTCCGTAAGCCATGCGTGTCGTATAAGGCGACTAAAATGCCGGGAGCAATGGGCTAGTAACCCCTTCTCTTGTACACATTTACTAAAAAAACGAATAAGAAAAGCTTTATAAAACTGGGATGTTTGAATGTGCGTGGATGTAGTGCAGATGATAAGAAAGAGATGATTGCTGATGTTATGAATGAAAAGAAGTTGGATGTCCTGGCCCTAAGCGAAACAAAGCTGAAGGGGGTAGGCGAGTTTCAGTGGGGAGAAATAAATGGGATTAAGTCAGGAGTATCTGAGAGAGTTAGAGCTAAGGAAGGGGTAGCAATAATGTTGAAGGACCAGTTATGGAAGGAGAAGAGGGAATATAAATGTGTAAATTCAAGGATTATGTGGATTAAAATAAGGGTCGGATGCGAAAAGTGGGTTATAATAAGCGTGTATGCACCTGGAGAAGAGAGGAGTGTAGAGGAGACAGAGAGATTTTGGGAGATGTTAGCGAATGATAGGAACCTTTGAACCAAGTGAAGTAATTGTAGTAGGGGACCTAAATGCTAAAGTAGGAGAAACATGTAGAGAGGGTGTGGTAGGTAAGTTTGGGGTGCCAGCTGTAAATGAAAATGGGAGCCCTTTGATTGAACTTTGTATAGAAAGGGGTTTAGTTATAGGTAATACATATTTTAAGAAAAAGAGGATAAATAAGTATACAAGATATAATGTAGGGCATAATGACAGTAGTTTGTTGGACTATGTATTGGTAGATAAAAGACTGTTGAGTAGACTTCAGGATGTACATGTTTATAGAGGGCCACAGATATATCAGATCACTTTTAGTTGTAGCTAAAGTGGGAGTAAAAGGTAGATGGGATACAAGGAAAATAGAAGCAGTAAGTAAGAGAGGTGAAGGTTTATAAACTAAAAGAGGAGGCAGTTAGGGTAAGATATAAACAACTATTGGAGGATAGATGGGCTAGTGAGAGTGTAGGCAATGGGGTCGAAGATGTATGGAGTAGGTTAAAGAATGTAGTGTTAGAGTGTTCAGCAGAAGTTTGTGGTTACAGGAAAGTGGGTGCGGGAGGAAGAAGAGCGATTGGTGGAATGATGATGTAAAGAGAGTAGTAAGGGGAAAAAGTTAGCATATGAGAGGTTTTACAAAGTAGAAGTGATGCAAGGAGGGAAGAGTATATGAAGAAAAAAGAGAGGTTAAGAGAGTGGTCAAGCAATGTAAAAGAGAGCAAATGAGAGAATGGGTGAGATGTTATCAACAAATTTTGTTGAAAATAAGAAAAAATTTGGAGTGAGATTAATAAGTTGAGGAAGCCTAGGGAACAAATGGATTTGACAGTTAAAAATAGGAGAGGGAGTTATTAAATGGAGAGTTAGAGGTATCGGAAAGATGGAGGGAATATTTTGAGGAGTTGTTAAATGTTGATGAAGACAGGAAGCTGTGATTTCGTGTATAGGGCAGGAGGAATAACATATTGTAGGAGTGCGGAAGAGCCAGTTGTGAGTGTGGGGATGTTCGTGAGGCAGTGGGTAGAATGAAAGGGGGTAAGGCAGCTGGGATTGATGGGATAAAGGTAGAAATGTTAAAAGCAGGCGGAGTTATAGTTTTGGAGTGGTTGGTGCTATTATTTAATACATGTATGGAAGAGGGTAAGGTACCTAGGGACTGGCAGAGAGTGTGTATTGTTCCTTTGTATAAAGGCAAAGGGGACAAAAGAGAATGTAAAAATTATAGGGGAATAAGTCTGTTGAGTATACCAGGTAAAGTGTATGGTAGAATTATTATTGAAAGAATTAAGAGTAAGACGGAGAGCAGAATAGCAGGTGAACAAGGTGGCTTTAGGAAAGGTAGGGGGTGTGTAGACCAAGTGTTTGCAGTAAAACATATAGGTGAACAGTATTTGGATAAGGGTAAAGAGGTTTTGTGGCATTTATGGATTTGGAAAAGGCGTATGATAGGGTGGATAGGGGCAATGTGGCAGATGTTGCAGGTGTATGGAATAGGAGGTAGGTTACTGAAAGCAGTGAAGAGCTTTTATGAGGATAGTGAGGCTCAGGTTAGAGTGTGTAGGAGAGAGGAGATTATTTTCCTGTAAAAGTAGGCCTTAGACAGGGATGTGTGATGTCACCGTGGTTGTTCAATATATTTATAGATGGGGTTGTAAGAGAAGTGAATGTGAGGGTCTTGGCAAGAGGTGTGGGGTTAAAAGACAAAGAATCAAATACCAAGTGGGAGTTGTCACAGTTGCTTTTGCTGATGACACTGTGCTTTTGGGAGATTCTGAAGAGAAGTTGCAGAGGTTGGTGGATGAATTTGGTAAGGTATGTAAAGAAGAAAATTGAAAGTGAATATAGGAAAGAGTAAGGTGATGAGGATAACAAAAAGATTAGGTGACGAAAGATTGGATATCAGATTGGAGGGAGAGAGTATGGAGGAGGTGAATGTATTCAGATATTTGGGAGTGGACATGTCAGCAGATGGGTCTATGAAGGATGAGGTGAATCATAGAATTGATGAGGGAAAAGGGTGAGTGGTGCACTTCGGAGTCTGTGGAGACAAAGAACTTTGTCCATGGAAGTTAAGAGGGAATGTCTGAGAGTATAGTTATACCAACACTCTTATATGGGTGTGAAGCATGGGTGATGAATGTCGCAACGAGGAGAAGGCTGGAGGCAGTGGAGATGTCATGTCTGAGGTCAATGTGTGGTGTGAATATAATGAAGAGAATTCAGAGTTTGGAAATTAGGAGGAGGTGCGGGATTACCAAAACTATTATCCAGAGGGCTGAGAGGGGTTGTTGAGGTGGTTCGGACATGTAGAAGAATGGAACGAAACAGAATGACCTCGAGAGTGTATAAATCTGTAGTGGAGGGAAGGCGGGGTAGGGTCGGCCTAGGAAAGGTTGGAGGGAGGGGGTAAAAGAGGTTTTGTGTGCGAGGGGCTTGGATTTCCAGCAAGCATGCGTGTGCGTATTTGATAGGAGTGAATGGAGTCAAATGGTTTTTAATACTTGACGTGCTGTTGGAGTGTGAGCAAAGTAACATTTATGAAGGGGTTCAGGAAACCGGCGGGCGGACTTGGGTCCTGGAGATGGGAAGTACAGTGTCTACACTCTGAAGGAGGGGTGTTAATGTTGCAGTTTTATAACTGTAGTGTAAAGCACCTCTCTGGCAAGACAGTGATGGAGTGAATGATGACGAAAGTTTTTCTTTTTCGGGCCACCCTGCCTTGGTGGGAATCGGCCGATGTGTTAATAAAAAAAAAAAATAAACATGCAAGGTTTCATGTACGTTTCCTACTCCTACTTCACTTAGGTCACACTGCACATGCATAGACAAGCATATATATACACATGCCCCTATGGGTTTTCTTCTATTTCCTTACTAGTTCTTCTTGTTTATTTCCTCTTATCTTAATGGGAAAGTAGAACAGAATTCTTCCTCCGTGAGCCATGCATGTTGTAAGAGGCGAATAAAATGCCAGGAGCAAGGGGCTAATAACCCCTTCTCATGTATATATTACTAAATTTAAAAGGAGAAACTTTCATTTTGCTTTTGGGCCACCTTGCCTCAGTGGGATACAGCCAGTTTGTTGAAAGAAGATTTGAGAGTGAACCTGTTGGCAGATGGTTCAATGAGAGATGAGGTAAACCTCCAGGATTCAAGTTTGGCTAACTGGTTTCCTGAATTCTTTCATAAATGTTACCTTGCTCACATTCCAATAGCACATCATATCATAAACAGCACTTCCTCCACTCACTCCTATCTAACATGTTCTCAAAGGCCTGTTGGATGTGCAAACTAAAACCTTTACCCTTTCCCTCTAACATTTTCTTAGATGACATCTACCCTCCTTCCCTCCACTCCAGATTTATGTGCCCTCCTAGTCATCCTGTTTCTCTTCACCCTCTATGAATGTCCAAACCACCTCAACAACCCTTCCTAGGCCTTCTGAATAATGCTTTTGTTAACTCTACACCTACTAATTTGTATCTGGTGGATGTTAGTTGAACGTGCCTAGCACGGACCAGTAGGCCTGCTTCACTGCTCCTCCTTTCTTAAGTTCTTATGTTGTAATCCTACACCTCCCAAACACCCTAGCAATTACTTCTCTTACAATCCAAAAACTAGGATGAAAAAGTACATCTTGTATACAGTTCTTCATAAGTTTTCAAAAAGCATTTGACAAGATACTACATCAAAATTTCCTGCCTAAATAAAGGGTTTTGGAAACAAATTTCAGGTCTGAACTGGGTCACCAAATGGATATTATTGAGTGGTAATGAATTGAAAAGTGTCTCAAGTGGCTAATCATAAGGAGATGACTTCCTCAAGGATTTGTCCTTAACCTAATTGTTTTCACAATACAGTGGTACCTCTACTTATGAGCAAAATTCGTTCCAGTTCGCTGTTCAAGTGCCGATACCGAAGGAATTTTTTCCCATAAGAAATAATGAAAATTAGGTTAATCCATTTCAGACCCCCAAAAATATACAGTGGTACCCCGGTTTACGATATTTTTTCGTTCCAGAATGCTGTTCAAGTGCCATTACCAAACGAATTTATCCCCAAAGGAATAATGTAAAATAGACTAGTCCTTTTAGACCCCAAAAATACACTTACAAAAGCATTTAAAAAAATAAACTTACATAAAAGGGCGAGTTTGGAGACCATCGTAAACCGGGGTACCACTGTCTACCTGGAGTCTACCTGGAGAGAATTCCAGGGGTCAACGCCCCCGCGGCCCGGTCTGTGACCAGGCCTCCTGTTGGACCAGAGCCTGATCAACCAGCCTGTTACTGCTGGCCGCACGCAATCCAACGTACGAACCACAGCCCGGCTGTTCAGGTACCGACTTGAGGTGCCTGTCCAGTGCCCGCTTGAAGACAGCCAGGGGCTTGTTGGTAATCCCCCTGATGTATGCTGGGAGGCAGTTGAACAATCTTGGGCCCCTCACACTTATTGTGTTGTCCCTCAACGTGCTAGTGGCACCCCTGCTCTTCATTGGGGGGATGTTACATCGCCTGCCGAGTCTTTTGCTTTCGTACGGCGTGATTTTTGTGTGCAAGTTTGGTACTAAGCCCTCGAGAATTTTCCATGTGTATATAATAATGTATCTCCCCCGCCTGCGTTCTAGAGGTACAGGTTTAGGAACTTCAGCTTCCCAGTAGTTGAGGTGGTTTATCGCACCTATGCGTGCGGTGAAGGTTCTCTGCACATTTTCAAGGTCAGCAATTTCACCCGCTTTGAAAGGTGCAGTTAGTGTGCAGCAATATTCCAGCCTAGATAGAACAAGCGATCTGTAAAGTGTCAACATTGGCTTGGCATCCCTGGTTTGAAGGTTCTCATTATCCATCCTGTCATTTTTCGAGCAGATGCAATTGCTACATTGTTGTGGTCCTTGAAGGTGAGATCCTCTGACATGATCACTCCCAGGTCTTTGACATTAGTTTTTCGCTCTATTGTGTGGTTGGAATTAGTTTTGTACTCCGATGAGATTTTAATTTCTTCATGTACTTTCTACTGTACTTACAAAAGTACCTACAAAATACACTTACATAATTGTTCAAGTTGGGAGCTGCTCGTAAGTAGATGTACCACTGTATTGTAATCATAAAAAGATTTTGAAATGTAACTAACCTCAACAATGATAAAATTTGTGGATGACTCTGTCTTGGTTTTTTGTTTTTGCATTTTTATATGCAGCATATAATTATTGGTGATCATAGTTTTTGTTTCAGCTGATCAAGACACAGTTGGACTGAGTAGTCTACCAGGAGATATATTCAATGAAGACAGTGATAGTGGCCTTGATGAATTTGAAAAGTTGAAACAGAGTCCTCAAATGATGATGCCATTCGTCCTTGCTTGTAAGTCACGTAAGTAATAACTACTTTTATTTTGTTTTACATTGCTTTTATTTATAATTTTAGGTGACTTTTAAGTTTCAAATATGGTGAAAATATTATCTAGTGGATAATAAACATACAGTGGACCCCGGTTGACGCCTAATTCGATCCCGAATACTGTTCAAGTGCCGTTACCAAACGAATTTGTTCCCATGAAATAACGTAAATTAGGTTGTCCTTTTAGACCCCCAAAAAGTACACTTACACAAGCACTTACAAAAATACACTTACATAATTGTTCGAGTTTGGAGCAGTACGTAAACCGGGGTCCACTGTAATAGCATTTAGTTCACTTAATTATCCTTGTATAGGTAGTAGGTTGGTAGGCAGCAACCGCCCGGGAGGACTACCGTCCTCCAAGTGAGTGTAAAAAAGAAAGCCTGTTTTGTTTTTCTGATGGTAGGATTCTGGTGTCTTTTTCTGTCTCATAAACATGCAAGATTTCAGGTATGTCTTGTTACTTCTACTTACACTTAGGTCACACTACACATTCATGTACAAGCATATGTATATACACACCCTCTGGGTTTTCTTCTATTTTCTTACTAGTTCTTGTTCTTATTTCCTCTTATCTCCATGGGGAAGGGAACAGAATTTTTCCCCCCTAAGCCATGTGTGTCGTAGGCGCTAACATGCTGGGAGCAAGGGCTAAACCCCCTTTTCCTGTATATATTACTAAATGAAAAAAGGGAAACTTTTTTTTTTCTTTTTTGGGCCCCCTTTTTGGGAAAAAGGCCGCGTGTTGAAAAAAAAAAAAGAATTATCCTTGTTTCACGATGTAACTGATCACAAATTTAAATTTTTTTTATGGTAATATTGTCAACTCCATGGGAAAGTGGAAAAAAAACCTTCCTCCATTAGCCATGCATGTCAAAAAAGGGCTAAAATGCAATGAGCAAGGGGCAAAAAATTTAAAAATATACGTACATGAAAAAAGAAAAAAAAGTGCTTTTTTTAGGTCATCCTCCTCAGTGGGAGATGACCAGTGTTTTAAAAAAAACATAAGTTTTTTGAAAAATCTTTTGGGTTTTTAAAAAAAAGGGCCAAATGCAAAAAGGCTTTTTTTTGTGGCAGGTTTGTTTTCCCCGGAGCTTCATCAAGCCTTGAAAAAACTCCTGGAGAGCGGGTTCCAAAAAAATGGAAATTTCATTGTGACCTTTTTTTTTTTTCTTTTTTCAACAAACCGCCATACCCCACTGGGCAGGATAGCCCAAAAAAAAAAAAACAAAAAATTTTTTTTTCTTTTTAATGTATACAGGAAAAAGCAGGGAACCTTTTAAAATGATTGGACTGATTCCCCCCAAAATTTAGCCCCTTCCAAAGGGGGGGCCCCTTAAATATAATCTACTCTGTAATCTATTTTTAAAACACATTTTGCAATTTTATATAAAATGTATTTTCAAAAAATTAAAAAAAAAACATTTAATAATTTTTCCCGAGTTGGGAGCTGTACGAAAACCGAGGGCCCCTGTATATTGTTGATAATTCTAACAACTTTAAACAAGGATCTGTAAAAAAAAAAAATGTTGCAATAAAGGAAAGTTAATTATAGAACATAATATGTACTCGGGCAAAAATTTTTCCTTTTTAAATTAGTTAAGTTACCTTTTTTGTCAAAGGATTTGTCAATAAGACCCCCATAATGTGTCAGTACATAGACTTGTAAAGAAAAGATAGTACAAAAGGGGGCCCCTTCATACAGTTAAAATTTTACAACACAGTGTTGTACAAAAAAACAATCGGGAAAAAATGGAAAAAACACCAAACATGATGAACAATGGCCGTTGAAAGCCCAAAAAATTTGGAACACCGAAAAAGGTGCTGTATACAGGGGGCCCCTTTTCGTGTCGTAGTTCATTGGTATAGGAAGCATTGGGGGGGAATTTATGTAAATGGGGGGGTTGATGCCTCTAGCCCAAACTTCCATAGTGAGGCAAAAAAATGTGGTTTTTTTTTTAGTGTTGCTGACAAGTTCTGCTTACCCCAAACCCAAAAAAACAATAAACATAGAAAATGATGCAGGAGTTTGAATAGTTTATAATTGCTTCCCTAACCTGATAAACTAAATCCTTTATATGGTGAAAATGTAAATGCCTTGAACAAATGCCTCAAGCTTCTTACACTGATGCTGGAATAAAAGGGGAAATTTTTTGGGGGGTCTTCAACCGGAGGGGGGACAAATGTTTGAAGATTTCATCTGGCATGGCTAAGGTTTTTACTGTATTTTAATTATTCTTTTTTTCTTACAAATATTGATGTTTAAAAATTTTTTTTTTTAAATTTTGGCATTTAGTATTTTTTTCCCCCCAAAACTGCTTTCTTTTAAAATTTTTAAATTTTTTGTCTGAATACAGTGGTCCCCCCGCTTACGGGCCCCCCAAAAACACCCTTTTATGTAAGTTTTTTTTTTTAAAAGCTTTTGTAAGTGAAAATTTTGGGGGGCTAAAAAGGTAGTCTTTTTTACATCTTTCCCCTTTTGGGGGGGTAAATTCTTTTTGGAATGGCACTTGAACAGCATTCTGGGGAAAAAAAAAAATTGAAGTGGGGGCCACTGTATATTGTTGGTTTTAAACAGGGGGAAAAAGGTGAGCAAGTGCTGGTTTTTTTATTTTAAAAAAATAAAATGACTGAAAATATTAAAAATGTGGGGATTTGAAAATTAAGGAAGAGCAGTCATCCTGGGAGATACAGTAAATACTGTCTTTGTTTTTTTTTTTTCTTTTTACATTAAGATGTACTTCAATAATTTCCCCCCAATCATCACTAACTTTACAGAATTAATCATCTGCTAATAAATGATGTTAATAAATACTTACAATCCAGGGGGTTTTTGAAAAGAAGACATAAATTACAAAACTGATGTTTTGGCCAATAAAATTTTGGGAAGAGGAACTCTTGGGCAAAAAAAATTTTTTAGAAAAAAAGGACCTTTAAAAATTTGGGAATGGATACTTGGCTACTGGCTCTTTGATAACTGTGACCACATGCAAAACTGTATTATGGGCCCTTTTTTGAGCTCAGATTCAGTGGCCCCCCCGATTTCGTAAAAAATTTTTTCCCCGAAAGGGTGTTTGGGGCCCCTTCTAAAAATTTGTTCCCATAAGGCGAATGTAAATTAGATTAGCCCCTTTTAGCCCCCAAAAAAACACTTAAAAAAAACACTTAAAAAAACACTTACATAATTGTTCGGGGTTGGGGCAGTACGAAAACCGGGGGGCCACTGTTTTACAAATTATTCAGTCAGTCAGGGGGACATGGAAAAAAGGGGAAAAATTTGTCATACTGTCGTTTTTGGGTTCTTTTTTTTAACGGGCCCTCCCAAATATCTGAATGCATTACTTCCTCCATACTCCTCCCTCCACTATATTCCAATCTTTCATTGCCTAGTTTTTTTTGTTTTTTAATTTTTTTTCAACAAACTTATAATTTTTTCTGTTTACCTTTCTTTTCTTTCTTTCAACCGTCGGCCGTTTCCACCGGCGGGGTGGCCCAAAAGAAAAAAAAAAAGTTTCCCCTTTTTACATTTAGTAATATATACAGGAAAGGCCCCCCTCCCGGCTTTTTAGCCCCTTTTACGTTAGCAGGGTTACGGAGGAAGAATTCTGCTCCACTTCCCCATGAAGATAAAAAGGGGAAAAAAGAACAAGAACTAGTAAGAAAATAAAAAAAACCCAGAATGTTAGTGTGACCTAAGTGTAAGTAGAAGTAACAAGACATACCTGAAATCTTGCATGTTTATGAGACAGAAAAAAACCAGCAATCCTACCATCATGTAAAACAATTACGGCTTTCTTTTTTACACTCACTTGGCAGGACGGTATACCTTTCGGGGCGGTTGCTGTCTACCCCCCATACCTAGGTTCTGTTTACCTTTCTTTTTTCAACAAAAAAAAAGGTAAACAAAACCTATCCTCATCCCCCTATCCTCCCAAATTCATCCACCAACTTTCACATCATCTCTTTAGAACCTCCCAAAAGAACCATGTCTTTGTAAAGAGCTGCGGGGCAGCCCCCATTTTTATTAATTCGTTATTTTTTAATCTTTGACATTTTCAAGCATTCCCTAGCATTCATTTCTTTTACCTCATCAAAAATATAAAACAAACATTGTGACATCACATATTGAAAAACAGGGGACATCACACATCCCTGAAGGCCTGTTTTTTACTAGAAAATTTTTCCTTTTTCCGCATACCATAACCTTACCCTCACATCCATAACTTATTTTTTAGTAACCTTCTACCTGTTATACATTGCACCATTTACCACATTGGCCCCCTGCCCACTATCTATCCCTTTCTAACTCCATTAATGCGACAAAATATTTCGTTAAATTTAAAAAAGTTTTTTTCCTTCATGGTTCAATGAAAAAACATGTTCCTTGTCAATCCTACTTTATTTTAATTAAATAAATTAGTTTTTTATTTTTTCTCCTTTGTGAAATATTATTAGTGAAATGACCGTTTTTTTTTTACATGTTATAATACAGATGCGGGTTTTTTCCACTCTGCAAGCAGAGTCGTTCATGGGACGAAGACTTCAGATAAGTGACGTCTCTGTGGAGACACTATGTTTGGATTCCACCACCTGCTTTTGTTTCACTGGAGAAGGCAAAAGTCCTTATCTCATGCATATGCTGCTCATATGTTTTTTTTACAGTATGTATTTGTTTTTTAGTACTATGCATTAAAAATGTTAAAAGTTTTAAGTGTGAGATACTGTAGTACTGTGGCAATCATTTAAAATTAGTACACAGTGAAACAACATTCCCTCAGAGAAATACTAGAGGATTTTGGGTGTGCTTCTAGTATGTTTCAGAATGGCCATTTTAAAACCTTTTTACTCCTGTGATTTTTTCTGTATCTTTCAAATATTTTATGAATTTTTGTGACTGAGTCCCAAAAAAATCATTAATCCAACTTATGAGAATTTGGGGGCCACCTGCTCCCAAGGCTAACCTAAAAGCTTCACATCAAATCATTTTCCATTAGGGAAGGGCGGGGCCTGTTTGGCTATTTGATGATTACTGTGAGTTGTCCTTTTTTTTGGGGACGACAATTTCTATACAGGGGCCCCCGGTTTCGTGCATCTCCCAAAATCGAACATTTATGTAAGGTATTTTGGGGGTCTGAAATAGACTAATTCATGACATTATTTCTTAAAGGGAATAAATTGTTGGTAATGGCATTTAGTAGCATTCTGGGCAATTTTTTCCCCCGGACCACTGTACACTCAAATTGGGCTTTGGGAAATTTTTTTAGATGTGGGCCCCCAATGGGGCCTTGGGCTACTAAAGGGTTAATTAAGTAAACTGATAATCTTGTTGTCAGTATTTGCATATTAACTTATATGTCAAAATTTTTTTTTCTCATCATATTAACAGATTTGTATTTTCTTTGTTTATTTTTAGTGTTAGAAATGATGTTAAATTTTTATTTAAATATTTCACATCTGTATATAATTTCATTATTGCAAAGGGTTAACCCTGTTTTTTCAAAAAATGGTGTTAATTATTTCTATCACAACATGTTAAAAAATGTTTTTTTGATGTAATTGTTATATTTTACCCCCAGATCTTCCCTGAAGATTATCATCATTGGCTTTAATCTTGTTTAAAGGTAATGGATGAAAGATTTTTTCTTTTAACACCTGTGTTTAATACATTTTTTTAAAGGGGTTTTATAACGAAAATTTGGGAAAATCTTGGGAAAAATGGCTACAGGGAAATTTGCAGGTTGGATGTTTCTGTTGCTATTCTGGTCCTTTCTTAGATAAATTTCATCTATTTGGACTTAAGAAGAAAGGGAAGAATTTAATACAATTTTTTCCCAAATATTTAGCACTCTTTAATTTAATTCAGTGGACCTAATTTTGATACAAGCATGCAGCAGCATGTGGGTGTTAGATGGGGTAAAGGGAAAAAGGGTTTTAGAATTTGGGCGTGCTGGGGAGGTGGCACAACATTTATAAAGGGTTTTTAGGAAACCGCGGCCCGGACTTGATTCCTGGAAGGGAAAACAGTGCCGGCACTCTGAAGGGGGGGTGAATGTTGATGGTGTAACCACGCCTCTGGCAAGACTGATGGGGGAAATGATGATGAAAGTTTTTTTTGTGGGGACCCTGCCGGTGGGAAACGGCCATGTGTTAAAAAAAAAAAATTAAAGTTGTGGAAAAAGACACAAAATAAATACATAGGCCCCTAAGTGCCCCCGGGAAACCTTAACTCATTATCTTTATTTTCCAATGTGGGGTGTGAGCTCTGGACAATTAGCTTTTTCCCAGGCACTGAGGTGATAGAGCACTGGAAATGTGGGGTGAACTAAAAGTGTGTCTGTGTGTTTTAAAACACACCAAGGAAATACAGTAATTTTATGAAAAAAATGTAAGAATAAAATTTTTAATGTTGTGTGATTTTTTTTTCCATGTTCCAAAGAAATTTTAAAAGTGTATAGTCAAGTAAATAGGTTGCAGGAGTAGGTGTTTTAAAAAGATATGTTTTGATGCACAAAACCCGTTAAATTAAACAAATAACGGGAAAAATTATGGGTTATGAACATTTCAGGCAAACTTACATCTATATGGGCAATTTTAATATGTACTATGCATATAAGACATTAATGATATTAATAATAAAATAAATTCAGTGAAAACAATCAGTTTATAAAACTAAGTAAGAGACACTTGTTACTCAAGGGTATACTGTATGTCTTCTGTTCAAAAAATGGATTTCAAGTTGCTGTTCATTTATAGTCTTTCTTCCAAAAACCACCTTTCCCCCGGGCGGGGGCCCAACAAGAAAAAAAAAAGTTTTCCTTTTTTTGGAATTACTACCCCCTTTTCCAGGCATTTTGTCCCTCCAACATGCAGGTTATGGAGGAAAAATTTGCCCCCTTTCCCATGGAGTCATTTATAGTCATATTTTTAAAATTTTTTTACTTTTTTTTCCTGTCATTTTGGGCACTGTATATTAAAAAGTGTTATATTTTCCACCTTCCTGCATCCCCCCTTTGGGGTGGGATAATAAACACCCATCATAATAAAAATTGTCAAATGGTGTAAAAACCCTTTTGCTTTTTTTTTGAGTTCATAATTATAATTCAATAAAATCAGGGGTCCCCGGTTTACGATGGTCTCCAAACTCGCCCTTTTATGTAAGTTTTTTTTTTTTAAATGCTTTGAAGTATTTTGGGGTTAAAAAGGACTAGTCTATTTTATTTTCCCTTATGGGGAAAAATTGTTTGGAAAGGGTGAACAGCATTCTGGAACAAAAAAATATGAAAGGGGTCCACTGTAAAAGGGGGGTGAAAAACCCAACGGGGGAACACTGTCCTACCAAGGAGTGTAAACAAAAACCCGGTTGTGTTTTGCATGATGGTAGGAGTGCTAGTTTTTTTTCTTTCTCAAAAACACCCCGAAAAAGGTTAATTTTGCTCTTTTTCTTCCGGTCACACTGCACATAAATATACATGTTTTTTAACACACTCACCCAGTTTTCTTTTTTTAGTTTTTTGTTCTTTTTTTTTCCTTTTTTTCCATGGAAGGTGGAATAAATTCTTTGCTTCATAACCATGTACAATATGTATTTTAAAAGTAAACTAAAATGCCGGGTGCAAAGGGTTAAAACCCCCTTTTTCCCTGTACTGCTTACAAAAATAAAAAAAAAACCCTTTTTATCTAAAGTGGAGATGTCGTGTTGGGGGCCGTGGGTGTAAATATTTAGAGAATTGTAGTGTGGAAATTGGGGGAAGGGATTTAAAAGTTTATTCAGAGGCTGGGGAGAAGTTATTGAAGGGTTTTGGTCTTTTGAGGGAGGGAGAAAAATGGGATGACTTGGAGGGTGTAAAAATCCAGGGGGGGGAGGGGGGGTATTGATCACCCTAGGAAAGAATGGGGGGAGGGAAAAAGAGGTTTTGTGCAAGGAGCTTAGACATACAGCAGGCACGGGGAGCATGTTAGATAGGAGTAAATGGAGATGAATGGGGTTTTTTGGGATTTGATGAGCTGTTGGAGGTGAGCAGGGTAATATTTTGAAAGGGGATTCGGGGAAATTGGTTACCTGGACTTGAACCCTGGAGGGGGGAAGTACAATGGCATTCACGTAAAGGAGGGTTTGGGATATTTGCTGTTTGGAGTAACATCTGAACTGTTGTATCTGAGCATCTCTGCAAAGCCCGTGTTATGTATGAATGATGGTGAAATGTTGTGGGGTAAAGTGTTTTTTCTTTTTTGGGTTCCCCTCTGTTAAAAAAAAATTTTTAAAAATTTTAAGTATATATAAATGTTTCTTATGTTTTTTTCTTTCTGTGTTTGGGGTTCAATATGATGGAGACGAAACTGATAACACAAGTGCCCTGTAAAAGGGGAGGATTGTCAGGTGCACACAAGTGTATGTCTACCAGCTGAAGACTTACCAATAGCAGTGCTGAAGAGTGTGTCAGCTAAGGACCAATCAAATGAAGGATGTAGACCTTTGTCTGTTTTTAAAAAATGAAATGTTGGCCAGTTCTTACCCAGGTGTGGGGTTTACAGTATTCACAGTGCTTAATAACTGATAAGAAGGATAGTGCCGTGTGTCTTTTAATGAACAAGATATCCTAATCACAAGTACTCAACTTAAAAAAAGAAACCAATGTCATCAGTTTCTTCACAAGTTTTAAAATTCTTCAAAAGGGAAATTTTACTGAATTTATAAATAGTCCGGGGCGATGTTGATGATACTAATTCATTATGTATGGAGAATGATTTTAAATTAAAAAATTTTACATTAATAAAAAACGCATGTAAGTAAAACTAAGAAAATTGGGAGTGATAAAATATACCCTTTTTTTTTCCAAAACACGGTAGCTCAAGAAATGAAAAAAAAAAGTTACATCAAGGTTACAGGAGGAAAAAAACTTTTTTACATCATTTAAAGAGTGTTAAGAAAAAGGGGACAAGAGCGGGAAGTACATTTTTGCCCCTGAAACAATTCAAAGGCTCAGTTTTGAACCCCATAATTTCTCTCTAAATAATAATAACAGTAATAGTAATAATGGTGATAATTTAGAATTATGTACATATCTGGCCTGGGAAGAAAATTGCAAGAGCAAAAGTGTTTCCAAAGACAAGGAAGATAAATTAATTTGGAAATAAATAGAGAAAAGGGAAATGATTTGGTAGCCCCTTTTCCGACATCCCCAAACAAAAACACCAAAGTAGAGACCTGACCATGGATTTTAAAGGACACATATAATCCTCGTCTTTACTCATGCCCCTTTTGGACAATTTACATACTTGTTTTGAAGAATGTGCTCCCTCAAATGAGGACTATGATATTGCCAACCAGGTTATCTAGATGAAGTTAAATATTGTGATATCCCAGTGGGATAAAATTTGGTCACAGTCAGTCGATCCTCACACTGAAAAAACATCCCAAAGCTGTTAATTGTCAGAAAATTTAAAATAATTACTCCATGAAAGTCATGTTAAATAAATGCAGTTCAAAATTCTAAAATATATAATATGACATAAACAAAGACCAGAATAAGCTTGCCAGAGATTCTGAAGAGAATGTTTTGTCTTCAGGAGTTGAAAGTGAGGAAAAAGAATTTTCATAACCTGTGGTCGGGTCAGTCTAGTGATTATGAATCAGAAATCTCCCAAAAACAAGAATAGTTTTCCCAAGGAAATTCTGAAAAAGTTGATGACAATGTGTGTTTCAGTTTACACAACTACCAGAACATTTGATCCCGATGCTTACATAGCCTCTAGTCATAACGATTTTAACAAAGCCATGTAAGCAGTGGTAAAACATTGACCATTTAAGTGCAGAATTTATTGATGATGGTACTCACTTTTCCTGAAACCCTTAGTTTGTCTTTAAGAAAAGAGGGGGACATTTCAGATGATTTAAAAGATTAATACTCAAATAAAGAGAGAGAGCAGTGATGAACGTTTCATTCTGAAAATTTAAAGAAATGACCAGTGTTCTGGTAATACTCAGACAAAACAATCAGGAAAAAGCATTGTATCTGAAACACAGCAGAGTGAAAAGAGTTCACTTTTGTTTATAACCCCAGGTCAACGAGTCACTGTTCATGCCTGCAAGGTTCTGGGGCATTGTCCCCCCTCAGCAGACATAACAAATATGAATTTTGGGATTTGGCAAAACGAAAAATACTTGTATAAGGGGCCAGAAAGAGCGGGATTACAGAAAAAAAAAATGCTTTTTGTATAACACACACTTAGAAAATTAGCATCTGTCAGTTCATCTTTGAGTGTTGATAATGATTTTAATCCTAGTTACTCCACCAGGAAAGGGCCAAATATGTTCAGCATGACAGTACAGATCAATTCCACTCAGCAAAGAGTGCACTGGAAAGATTTTAATCTCAGATTTTTGATACACCTGCAGTAAATCACGGAACTGAAGGAACCATGTAACAGTGAAGATTTTGTAGGCCCTAGTCAAGATGTGATAACTAGCATTACAACCCAAAAAACAGTTGTCTAATTATAAAACTGTAATAGTAGCTCATCAGTGAAAATTTCTGTGCATGAATGTGTGACTGGGAAATGGCTTTGATACCACGTCTCTTCCATCAATACAGGAAATACCTTTTTTACTATCACGGCAGTTGCCTCATGCTTTTATGACAAATAAAATTCAAGTAGGTAAGGACAATATTTTGGAAGTAACACTCTTGCCTGGTACAAATTTTACAAATGAAGAAGAGCTGGGTTTTTCTGAACAAACTAGTTTTTTGGACACTGATTGCATGGAACCAAAATATCAGCAATGATTTGTCTTCCAGTAAGAAAATTGTGAAGTGCAGGACCCTTTCATCTTGAGACAGAAAGGGAAAAAACCTAGTATGGTAAAAATGAGGATGGAGCATGTCTCACATGAACATATACAAAGTGATAAAATTCTCCCAAGAAAGATGTGAATAAAAAATTTTTTAACACATGTTTGGGGGGTAATTGTTGTCAGGAAGACACTGGTATAAACTTTTTTTAAACCCATTGGAACAAATTAAAATAACAGAATTCAAGTGATTTGGATTTTAAAAACGATGTAGTTATGGAAGGGTGCAATGGAACATAAATGAAAAGTAATGACATCATAAAAAAAATTTCTATTGATGTTGATATAGAAAATAATATAAACAAAATTCAAAATGAAGGAATGGTCTGGGCAGGTTGAAGGGGGTTGAGGACACAGCAAGAAAGGGAAGAAGTACAAAAAGTGACAAGGGCCCAAAGGAAAGCAGAGGACTCAGGAAATAAAGACTAAGTAAAAGGGAGGACACAACAATAAGGAATGAGAGAAGAAAGTGACAAGGAAAAAGGAAAGCAGAGGACCGGGAAATAAAGACTAAGAATAAAAAAGGCTCGGCTAAAGGAAAACAAAACTAAAAGAGGAGGCTGAGAATAAATATTCAGCTATTGAATATTGGAATCATTTTTCTTGATGACCTTAAACCTACAAGTGTTTTGAATAATAAAACAGGGTAAAAAAAATGTTAATGTTGATAATCTAATATAATTCATAAAGATAAAGAAAGAGTTACCTGTAATAGTGAAAAATCTGAGAAAACAAAGAAAAGTACCCGTAAAAAAAAATTTTTATTCTTTGGATTGAAGATTTACCATTTCCCAAAAATTTTTTTAAAAAAGACAATTTACAACAAATTTTGAAAGTTTTTCTGTAGAAAATATAATAAAAGGGTAAAACTTGTAGGCCATGTGAAAATAATTTGTACAAGAAACCTATCTCAAGAGAAATTGAAAAAAAAAGCTAAATGTTCTACAAGCTGTGAAACTCCAGCTGATAATGAGGAAAAAAATAGTAAATTGCCTTTTTTAATCATTTAGCAGCCTACCTGAACTGTTCAAAATAACAGCCTTTCTCTTGATCCACTGAAATAAACATAATTGGTACAGCTGGAAACTTTTGATGATAGGGGAAAATAATTTAGTAGTAAAGAAGGTATCAAAAGGAAAATTAAAAATACAGAGAACAAAATGCATGAAGGAATGGAAGCACAAGTGTGACCAATGAGTCATGTTTATTAAATGAGGCTGAAAAAAATCAGAAAAGCAAAACAAAAAAAAAAGGGAAATTCAAAAGGTGCCATTTAATGGGGTTTCACAAAAATGCACAGAAAAAAAAAGGAGAAAGGAAAATTCAAATATATCATGTCTATCTGATGAGGTTGGCCAAAAGTCAAAAACAAAAGGGCAATATTTAAAAGAATCGTGTCCATATGATGATTTGCGGAAGAATTCATAAAACAAAAAAACCAAAAAGGGGGAAAAGTTCAGATAAACCAGATTTTTTGGGATGATGTTGCAGAAGATTTAAAAAAATCAGAAAAATGAAAAACGGAAAAAAAATTGTGTCTATCAGATTTGTTTTCCGAGGAATTTGGAAACAAAAAAAGCATGAGGAGAATTCAGAAGAATTTTTTCTGTTTAAGAAAGTTTCAGGAAGTCAAAAAATCAGAAAAGAAGATCAGAAATAAGTTATTTTTTTAAAGAGGTTGAAGAAGGCCCCAGAAGTAAAAAAAAAGAAGAAAAGAAAGTATGGGAAATGTGTCTAATTGATGAGGTTGCTGAAAAGTTCATCAACTAAGAAGATACCCCAAAAAAAAGGGATTCAAAGAATCATTTTATTTGATGAGGGTGTAGAAAGTCAGAAAAACAAAAAAAGAAAAAGAAAAAAATCAACAAAATTAGAGATGCAGAAGAATCATGTCTAGATAAAGGGTACAAAAAAATCAAAAAAACACAAGAAGAAAAAGAAAGATTCACATGAACCCTGTCTGTTTAATTGGTTGTAGATCAGGAAATAGAAAACAAGACAGTAAGTGATAAAATAACCGAAAAAGAAAAAACCCGATATTTTTTATGATGAAGTGAAGAAATAGTAGCAGCACTAAGAAGTCATGGCATTAGGAAAAGTAAGTCTGGTAATAAAATAGGGGGACCCCCCTGTTTCAGCTGTCTACCCAGTGTGAACCTCCCGAAAAAAAGGGAAAATCATTACAATTTCATTTTATTAGTGAAACTGGGAAAAATGGATATTTGGGAAAGTACTGAATTATCAAAGAAAGGCTCTAAACAGAAATTGAAAGCTTTGGCAAAAAGAAAAAAAAAATTCATAGTATAAACAGTTAAGGGTTTGAAAAATATTATTAGTTCTTCACATAGACCTGGGAGTAAACAAAAAAGAGGAGAAAAGTTAAATTGGCATTAAGAACAACATCAACAGCCATATAATAATGGTTTAATGGGAGGTCATGCAAAGAGCTAAATTTAAATCATTGTAATGTAAGGGGGATATTAAGCAGGATGTAACCATTAACATGATTTCAAAAAAAAAAAAATAAAATTTGACTAAAATAAAGTAAAATGAGAAAAGAGCATTAAACCAGTTATTTAAGAGGAAAAAAATAAAATTCGAAAGGCTTTGCTGCCAGATTATGATAGCGAATTGGCAAGAAAGATGAGCAAGAAATTGTGTTCATCCCCTGATGTTTAAACATTTCAGAAAGTGAAAGTGGGCATAGTGGAGAGAGGACACTAATTTCTTTGAAAATATATGTCATGTAGACAACAGCTTTGTGAATCAAAAACATTTTGACGAAAAATATCAAAAATGGTTTTACAGAAAAGTATATTAAACAGACAAATCTATGTCAAAGACACAAAACTACCATTTTTTGAATACAGTTCAAAGAGCAGTAACATTAATTTAAGTGAAACATTAGAACTTGCAACTCAGTTTCATTCCAAAGGATAAATCATGTGCAACAGTAGACAAGGATAAAAAGGATTCTGAAAGAAAAATTAAATATTATGATTATCCAGTGGAAAGTCGTAAAGAGAATGATGAGGAACACAAATTTCCAATTTCAAACTCTTTTCCCCCAAACAGAATAAAGTCTGACCCCGTGGTCAAATAATAAAACTGATTTCTCTGTGATACATGTTCACCCTGAATTGAATGATATTCTTCAGTTTTCTCAATTTAAAAATTCTTTAGTTAAAAAAAAGGCTGGTTATTAAAAAAAATCTGATTTCCCGGGAAATGGAAAAAAACAGTGTAAATCCCCTGTGGCAAAATGCTTCTAAATTTGGGAAAATATCATAACTTTTAACCCCAAAAGTGGGTTGCTTTTAACCAATAATATAAAAAATTTTTTGGTTTTCAAAATTTTTTATTTTAAAAAAAATATAATGTAAATTCGTATGTCGGTAATTTGTGATGTTTATTACACTACAGTGAGTGTTTAAACTTGGTTGTGCCAAAAATTTAGCCCAAATCATTTTCTACCACCTGCTCTCTTTATCCTTCAGTAAACCCTTTCCCAGTTTTTAAAAACATCCCAGAGTCCTCATTCCCTACTTTTCTTGGGACTGTAATCAAAAGATGGCTTTTTATGCAAACTTTTCCCAAACATTTTATTTTTCCTTCCCAGAAAGTAAAGAAAAAATTCTAAATGGTTTAAAGCTCCTTGAAGGACTTAGGAGGCCCCACCTTTTAAACCCCCCTTTCCCTTTCAGTTTTTAACCCCAAATACACTCCTTTTGAAATTTTCTGGTTTCCTCACCACAGTGTGGGTTAAATTTTAAACTGTTCCCGCCATGGTTCTTTTGACTTATTCTTTATTTTAAAGGGTGACATTTGTAAAAAAAAAGAAAAAACATAGCCAGATTAAGACATAAGGGGCTTTTTGGGATCTTGTTTATATTGCTACCTTTTTTTTCGAAAGAGGGAAATTTTCAGATAGAATATGGCATATTTTATATTTTTTTATGGAAATGTGATACCATTTTTTTAAACAAATTTTTTGTAATTTCAGTTTACCATATAAATACAATTGTATATTCTTCTTAGGATTTAAATTTTGAAATTTTGAAACTTCAACTGAATTTCATGTTTAGAAAAAATCAATCATATCACTTATTTTAAGGAATTTGTAAAGATTGGGATGAAATTAATTGTCTTTATCCCAAAACAGTTAATAGGTTTTTTAAAATTCCCAAATGTCTTTTGAAGACTTGACAGTGGACCCCCAAATCGGAAAAATTTGTTTCAGAATATTTCTAGTGCCATTACCGAACGTTTGTTCCTGGGGGGAAAAAATTAGATTAGTCTGTTTCAGACCCCCAAAATCACTCAAAAGCACTTACAAAAATACACTTAAAATTTTTTGAGTTGGGACGCGTTTCCCGGGTCCACTGTACAGTGGACCTCGGTTTTTGGCCCCAAAAACAATTGGGGCTTTTGTAAGTGTCTTTTGGGGGCTGAAATAAATTTTAATTTTTGTCCCTTTTGGGAACAAACGTTTTAAGGCACTCAAACAACATTCTGGAAAGAATTTTCCAAAACCGGGGGCCCCTGTATTTTGTACATTCCAATTTTTTTGGAAGAGCTTTAATTTTGTACAATATGAAGATTGAAGAGTTAAATGGTTTCTACTTTTGGGGATTTTTTATTTATTGCCAATTTGAAAGTACAGTAAGTGCAGTGGATCAATTAACCATTCTTTTTGGGAAGAAAGAGGTGGCGTTTTCGTCACAGGTAATCACATCATCTTTTTGGCTCTTTCACAAATAGCCACATTTTTGAGAGAAACTATAAACAACATTGATCTGTCATAACCATTTTGGTCACATCAGTGGGTTGTGTGTGTATTTTTCCCACCACAGTATGATGATTTTTTATTTTTTTCCCTTTTTGGTTGTACTTTCCTTGAAATTTTTTTCCATGTAGTTAGAATTAAGTAGTCCTAAGAATGCCCGCAATGCACAGCATATTGGGGGGTTTTTGGGATTACATCTCTTTAAAAACTAAGTAATAACTATTAATAACTATGTATAACTTTTATAACTAGGTCTAATATATAATTGTACAATGTCTCAATAAATATTTTATTTTATTTTATTTTATTTATTTATTTTATTTTAGATCAAAAGACTCCCAGAAAATAAAGGCAGAATAATGTTTTATTGAATTTTTGATATGTTGTCCATTACGTACTGTTCATTCATCTTCGAAAAGATGATTTAATAATAATAATCATCTTCTCTCTCATATCAAAAAATTTATTTTTTTTACTGAAAAGTTAAGAAAATGAAGGTGATAGTGTACAGTGGCCCCGGAGTTTGTCAATAATTCATTCCCGAAAGCTGTTCAATGCCATTACCGAACAATTTGTTCCCCTAAGGGAAAAATGTAAATTTGATTAGTCCTTTTGACCCCCAAAAAACACTTACAAAAGCACTTACAAAAATCACTTAAAAATTGTTGAGTTTGGGCAGTACGAATCCGGGGTCCCTGTACATACTTAATACAAGTTATACATGAAAATTGTGCTGTTAACATTTTTTTTAATATACAATTTGTTATTGTACTAAAAATCAGTCAGCATTTTTGCTGTTGAAAACTGTTATCTGCTTGATGGGAAGCATAATGTTTTCATTAATGTTAATTGATTTATTTTCAGTTAAAATGAGTTTGTACTGTATTAGCATTGTATGTACAGTGGACCCCCCGATTCGTACTGCCCAAACTGAAACAATTATGTAAGTGTATTTTTGTAAGTGCTTTTGTAAGTGTATTTTTTGGGGGCTAAAAGGATAATTTAAATTTTCATTATTCTTTTGGGGAAAAAATTGTTCAAAGGACTGAACAGCATTCTGGAACAAAATAATGATGTAATCCGGGGGCCACTGTTTAAAATTATGTATTTTTTTTAAAATAATACTGCCTTAAAAATTTTGTTTTCAGTATGGAATATTTTGAATTCCCTTTTTTAATATCACTTTTATTTAACTTTTTAAATATAAAAACATTTTTGTATGAAGATCAGGGGAATTTTTTTTTTTAAACAAAAAAAACTTTAACATAATAAAACTGGATTTAGTTCAATGAGTTTAAGGGTCTAGTTTTAGACCCTCAGAGAAAAAAACTTTTTTGTGAGGGAAGATTAGACTTTGTTGTGTTGGAGTACACACGGTTTTTTGATCTCCCCCACTTTCCAAGAAAGGTTCTTGATCAAGGGTTTGGTGCTATGTTTCCCTTGGATAAAACTTGATTCCTTTTCTTTTGTTACTCTGACCCAGATAGGGGCATTTCCCCCATGAGTGTGATAAAAGTTGGGGAAATTTCATGGCAGGATGGGCCCCAACTACTGCAGAGAGCAACAAAACATTGTTCTTGTGCATATGCTATTCATGGGCACCCATATACTCCTCATTGACACTCACTTTGATTGATTTTGCCCCCGGTTGTTTTTTGCACCCCACATCCATCATGCAGACGATTTGCAAGAGCATACAGATAAAAAAAGGCTTGGAACTATGCACCAAAAAGGTTTACAGGAGTATAGATATCTGGATCATTTGGGGGTTCAAAAAATAGAGATAAAAAAGGTGACTTGGTGTTGGCCTTGCTGTCAGTTGGTTGATATTTTTCCTATGTCAAGCAAGCATAAGAGTAAGCACCTAATGGGTACTTTATGCTTTCAAAAAATCTCATCTTAAATTTAGGTACTTTTTTGCTTCATCAAAGAGCGGTTCCCTTTAAAGCCATGAAGAGTCCTAGACCAAGGAATTAATTAAACCCTCCATTTTTTAAAACTAATTACCTGCCATTCTTCAGTCATTATGGCCCCTACTGATTAGGCTTGCTATAAATATAAGAATAAGCAAAATTTTTGTTAATGCAACTGTATGACTCTTACTGATTCAGTGCTTAGTTAGATTGTGTAATGACTTTAGCTAATGTACAAAATTTTTATCCCTCACATGGCCCCCCCTCCTTGTTATGTTTTCCCTAAATGACCCACATGGGCTTATGGGTTTTTTTTTTTTGTGTGTGAATAATAAAAACTGAAAGCTGAAGCAACAGTCATTTTTTACTGTTCATTTCGATGTTACCCTTGTGGTTTTAGCGCTTAGTTTGGAAAATTTTTTTTTTTTTAACACGCGGCCGTCCCCCACCAAGGCATGGTAAAAAATAAAGAAAATCCCCAAAAAAAATACTTTCATCATTCCCCTTTCACCTCACTCACATATAATCAATGTCTTTGCAGAGGCGCAAAGATACAACAGTTCAAAAATCCTCCAAACCCCAATATCTCAATCCCCCCCTTGGTGGGCATTGTACTTCCCCTTTCCAGGACTCAAGGTCCCAAATCAATTAACTGGTTTCCCCAAATCCCTTCACAAAATATTACCCTGCTCACCTCCAACAGCTCGCAGGTCCCAAAAAAATTGCTCCAATCACTCCCTTTTAACACGTCCCCATGCTTTCGGAAGTCCGCCCCCGCCCCCTCCTCCTTTACCCCCCCCCCCTCCAACCTTTTTTAGGACGACCCTTACCCCCCCTTCCTTCCCTACTGATCTTATACGCTCTGCAAGTCATTCTACTTTTATCCATTCTTTCTAAATAACCAAACCACCTCAACAACCCCCTTCAGCCCCCTGACAAATACTTTTGTAACTCCCCCCCTCCTCCTAATTTCCAAAATTTTCTGCATAATATTTACACCACATTGCCCAGACAGGACATCTCCACTGCCTCCAGACGCCCCCTCGCTGCAGCATTTGCAACCCTGCCACCCCAAAAAGGTGTTGGTACCACTATCTTTTGTACATTTCCTTTTTTGCCTCCATGGATAACATTTTTTGTCTCCACAATCCTCAATGCCCCCTCACCTTTTTCCTTCATCAATTCTATGGTTAACCTCTCCTTCATAAACCCATCTGCTGACAAATCAACTCCCAAATATCTGAAAACATTCCCTTTTCCATAATCCCTCTCTCCAATGTGATATCCAATTTTTCTTTATTTAAATCGTTTGATACCCTCATCACCTTACTCTTATCTATGTAAACTAAATGTAGCAGCCCTACCACTGAACCATTATTATTATTTCTGTGTCTTGATCATATTACCATTATTAATTTATCTTTTGGATTTAAGGTATTGCATTCTATCATTGAATGATGTAGTTATTACAAGTGTACAAGGGTGTATGAAGTTACTAAAAATTGTGGATATACAAAGTTAGACATTGTACACTGTCATCAACCCCCCCGGGGTTGGAACAGGTACAACACCGCTACACTCCGTTTTCACAAAAACTTCGAATTGCTAAACACAGGCGCTGATGTGTTCAAAATATCACTTTTGCGGACACAATATTCCTCTATGGAATTTTACTGAGGAAACGCTTATCAGTTCTCGTACGTTTTCGTGGGCGAAACGTCTTTCAGTAAAAACCATCAACTAAAATTGGTCGAATACTTGTCTGGTTATATGACATAATGTTTATCTTTATCGAATTTCTTAGATATGGTGATAATGTTGGCATGATCCCAGCCCCGTCCCCCCCAGCATGGTCCCAAACCCGTCCCCCACCAGCATGGCCCCAGACCCCCCCCACCAGCATGTTCCCAGCCCCGTCTCCCCCGCGGTCCCAGACCCCCCCCACCACATGGCCCCAGACCTCCCCACCAGCATGGTCCCAGCCCCGCCCCCCCACCAGCATGGTCCCAGACCGCCCCCCACCAGCATGGTCCCAGCCCCGTCCCCCCCAGCATGGTCCCAGACCGCCCCCCACCAGCATGGTCCCGCCTCCCCCACCACTGGTCCCAGACCGCCCCCCACCAGCATGGTCCCAGCCCCGCCCCCCACCAGCTTTCCCCCGAGCCCCCCCGCATGGTCCCAGCCCCGCCCCCCCCTGGTCCCAGACCCGTCCCCCACCAGCATGGTCCCAGACCGTCCCCACCAGCATGGTCCCAGCCCCGCCCCCCACCAGCATGGCCCCCCAGCTCACCCCCCACCAGCAGGGTCCCAGACCCGCCCCCCACCAGCATGTTCCCAGCCCCGTCCCCCACCAGCATGTTCCCAGCCCCCGTCCCCCCCCAAATTTCCCCCCCCCCACCAGCATGGTCCTAACCGCCCACCACCACATGGTCCCAGACCCATCCCCCACCAGCATGGTCCCAGCCCGTCCCCACCAGCATGGTCCCAGCCCCGCCCCCCACCAGCATGGTCCCAGCCCCTCCCCCACTAGCGGCCCCAGACCGTCCACCACCAGTATGGTCCCAGACCCCCCCCACCAGCATTGCCCCAGCCCCCGTCCCCCACCAGCATGGCCCCGCCCGTCCCCCCCCTGTGGTCCCAGACCGCCCCCCACCAGCATGGTCCCAGATCCGTCCACCACCTTCATGGTCCCAGCCCGTCCCCCACCAGCACCACTCACCATCTAGCCCCATCACATCCCTCCCAAAATCTAACCCTCCCCCATCTTTTACATGCCTCTCCCCCCCCCTCCTAACATCCAACCCCCCTCCTCGTCAACCCCCCCCCCCTCCCGAGGGCCAAAAGGCCCCCCCTTTATGGGGGTTTTCGTGGGGCATAAAACCCCCCCCGTGGGGATGCTGGGGGAAGGCACTGATGGATTCTGAAGGACCTCGATGAGAAACCCAGAACCAACGGGACCCCCTTTAAGTGGGGGAAGGAACGGGAGATGGGGAGTAGATGACAGGAGGGTAGAGAAACACGGGGGAGAAGAACAAAATAATTGAGACATAAAAAAAAAAGAGTCAATCCCCGCACTTGGAGACCGAAACATGACGACGTTTCGGTGATTGACTATTAAAACTGAAAGATGTTATCATGGATGGTTGCCGTGGTTTATAATGATTCTCAGTGGTGATAACATGGTGGTGCTAGTCCCGGTGGTGCTAGTACCTGGCTATACCGGTGGTGCTAGTACCGCTGGCTAGTACCGGGGGTGCTAGTACCGCCATACCGGTGGTGCTAGTCCCGCTGGCTAGTACCGGTGGTGCTAGTACCGCTGGCTAGTACCGGTTGTAATCCCCCTGGAGCTTTGAATATATCAGATAACTGGCCCCAGGATACTGACTTTGTTGAAAAAAGCCCAGTAACAGGGTGGATGCTAGAAGGGCTGCTAGTACCGCTGGCTAGTCCCGGGTGGTGCTAGTACCGCTGGCTAGTACCGGTGGTGCTAGTACCGCTGGCTGTCCCCTGGCTAGTACCGGGGGTGCTAGACCGGGGGTTATCCGCTGGCTATACCGGTGGGGCTGTACCGGTGGTGCTAGACCGCTGGCTAGTACCGGTGGTGCTAGTCCCGGGTTATTTTGATGAACGCGCTGGTTTTAACCATACTGGTGCTGGTAGTACTAGTGTGGCGCGCACACATACACGTCAGATAGGCTCCCACCAGCTCCAGGGAAAGAGATGCATCACAGCTGATGTTTAAAAAACAAGTCTTAAACGAGAATCTCCAGGAAATTTCTGTACTTGGGGCCAGTTTTAAGCTGGAGAATGGTGACTGTTACTCTTGTCACTACTTTAAACACGGACTGTTTGATTGAATTTATCTCCCAAGTGGCTGCTTATTATAAGCCATTGCCGTCCCGTGAAGAATAGCGTAGGGGCATGTGGATATACAAGAGGGGTTAACAGGGGTACATCTGGATTTAATCTACGGTTGACTTATATCTGGTATCTTATTTTCACTAATAAGATGTCTTGACATGTCACATAGGTTATATTGTCTATCTCTATATTGATCAATACGTGGACAATAAAGCACATAGTGTTCAAGATAAGTAACCATAGGGCTGGCAACATACTTTACATTTAGTTCCCCATTTTGTCCTAGGCACATGTCAATTAGACACTGGGGTTGTATATATGTGTGTGTGTATGTGTATGTAAGGAAACATTTCCCGAAATGTTTCTCCCCCAGGGGAATTGAACCCGGCCCCTCCGTGCGTCAAGCAAGGCTTTACCCACAAAAGGCCACCGGGGGGTGTGATCATCTGTGTGTCTGTCAAACTGCCAAAGTACATGTAATAAACCCCCAAGCCTGGCTACTACAACCCCCAGTCAGTCTGTTCACATTCCAAGTTGCTCCATGAATATACTTATCTACGTTCATGATCATAGTGAGTTATAGATCTGTTCAGGCTTCTTTCACTCATAACTCATTTACGTTATTTATTTCCCTTTTAATATTATTCCTAATGCTAGAACACACACCAAAGTTACATTCTGTATTTTCCTTCAGGCTACCTTCTTCAGGTAACTTGTCAACTTTCATCATGAAGGAGTAATTCAGTATGGGATGGAACCATGTTATATATTAATTGAAGCTGTTAATCCCAAAAGTGTACCACAAGATGCTTAAACACTGATGCAGTTCCGGGAAAGGTTTGAAAAAGTGGTCAGAATCTTAGATCAATGACCATTTATTAAGTTTCGTTGCTGTATAACCCCTGTGGTTTAGCCGGATTTAAAAATAATACGGTTGCGTTTTTGGTGTCCGGGGGCCAAAAATGCTGGCGTACGAAACATCGCAGTAATGTCTCATCAGTTGTGTTTTGTGGTCATTTACCTAAAATACTCTTCCAAAAGTCTTAAAAAATAAAAAATTCCTTGACTCAAAATTCCGTGCCGCAAAATATTTTGGTCAAAATATCGTTTTTTATAAAGTAATTGTCAGAGTGTAAGTCATCATAATTTAATAATAATCTTTTTAACATGGAGAGAATAGCAACAACGTGAAGATAGTTGTAATTTATAATACGATTTGATTCCAGTGGATCTCACTGGTAATAGCTGACGAAATTGCAGACTTGGAGAATGTGCAAAAACCTTCACTGTTGAAGTAGAGCAGGTACCTGCCGGGACCTGCAGACCGGGAAAGGGGTCTACCTGGTGCAAGAACACTAACTCGTCTCACCAGGAAGGGAACAGTTCCCCCGGAGGGGGCCTACACCCCCTACCACAGCCCCGGGTTTTTCCCTTTTCCAGTTTGTTAGTTCTTGAATGTTTTGGGCTATACAGTATGTATAGCCACATTATAGTGGCACAGTGGCTATACATGCTGGCTTCAATATAACTAAGAAAGCGTTTTTGGGGTTAAGGGGAAGACTCACCAGTTGTGGTAGTACAACTCCTCCCCGCCTCTTCACTGGTCGCTACTAGGTCCTCTTCCTGCTCCATGAGCTTTCATCATACCTCTTCTTAAAGCTATGTATAAAACCCTGCCCCCCCTACCTACCTACCTGGAGTCTACCTGGAGGGCTTTCCGGGGATTGACGTCCCGCCCCGGTCCTTTACCAGGCCTCCCGGTGGAAACAGGACCCATCAACAGGCTGTTACTGCTGGCTGCACGGAAATCCACCCAAAAGAAACCACAGCCCCGGGTGATCTGGCACTTTACTTTAGGTATCTGTCCAGCTCCTTTTGAAGACAACCAGAGGCCTCTGGTAATGTCCCTTATGGCTGGTGGGAGGCTGTTGAACAGTCTTGGGCCCCCGGGCACTTATTGTGTTTTCTCTTTGTGTGAGTGGCCTACACTTCACTGGGGGTACGTTGTACCGTCTGGCCCCACATCACCTACATCACTTCCCCGACTATTCCACTTCCTAAAAACTGTGACTGAAGAAATACTTCCTAACATCCTTTTAAAATTTATCTGAAATCTTCAACTTCCAACTGTGTCCCCTTGTTGCTGTGTCCCATTTTCTGGGAAAATCCTGTCTCTGTACACCTTGTCAATTCCTCTCAGTATTTTATATGTCGTTATTATATTCCCCTATCTCTCCTGTCTTCCAGTGTCGTCAAAGGGCAATTTCCCCTTTAAACCCATCCTCGTAGGACCAACCCCCTTTGCTCCGGGGCTAGTCTTGTTTCCCAAAACCCTTTCACTTTCTCTAATTTCTTTACATCGTTTAGGGGTTTCCCGACTGGTGCTGCATACTCAATTTTGAGCCTAACGTACACAGTGTACAGGGTCCTGAACGATTCCCCATGAGATGTTGGAATGCTGTTCTTAGGTTTGCTAAGGGGCCCTTTTGCTGCAGCAGTTATTTGGGTTTGGGGTGTGCCTGGTGTTATACTCACCCCAAGATCCATTTCTTTGAGTGAGGGGTTTCTGGTCCCCTGGACTGTACTTCGTCTGTGGTCTTTTGTCCTTCCCCAATCTTCATGACTTTTAACTCCCGGAGCCAGTTGCTGGTCCAGATCCCCTTTTTAGTTCCCCCTGGTCCTCGTCCGACTGAATTCTTCTCATTTTTGTGTGTGTGTGTGTGTGTGTGTGTGTGTGTGTGTTTGTGTGTGTGTGTGTGTGGGGGCGTTTTCATAAAATGTTGGGGGAGGGGGGACAGGGGAGATAGAGGGAAAAAAGGGAAAAATAGAGAAGAGTAGGGAAGGGATGAAAGAACAGGGGGAGGAGGGGGCGTAATGAAAATAAAAGGAGCAGTAATGTCACCTATCTTCACTTTATTAGGTTAAATAGATATCCACAAAGGAGGGATCTTCAATAGTAGACTAATTTTTTTTCTTCTGCTTAATTCACGTAAGATTTACAGACACACACACACAAGAGGGCCAATTTAATTTTCGACCCCTGCAACCACAATTTGGTGAGTAAACACACATGATGATCAAACTAAATACAAAAAACTATGTGGTCACCCTTTGTTTACTTTCTTGAACACTATGTGTTTTATCGCCCACTTATTATGGAATATAGAGATAGACGGTGCAACATACAACCAATGAAAAAAAGGGGGGGCCATGAATACAGTAAGAAAAAAAGGCCGGGGGCCCCAAAACTCTTCATATTCATATTTGAATTTGAATTTGAATATGCTCTTTTTACCGTCCACAGGATGGATATGGGGTGCACTGTAAACTAGCCTCTTCAACAGCAATATCTAAAATATTGTAAGATTAGGGGTTTTCAGGTAACATAAACCTATAAGTAAGATGTGGGCGAACGGTCAGGTACACCACTGTCAGGTACACCACTGTGTCAGGTACACCACTTTTCAGGTACACCAAAAATCAGGTACACCACTGTGTCAGGTACACCACTGTGTCAGGTACACCACTGTGTCAGGTACACCACTTCAGGTAAACCCCTGTGTCAGGTAAACCCCTGTCAGGACACCACTGTCAGGTACACCCTGTGTCAGGAAACCAATTTTCGGAACCACTGTGTCAGGTACACCACTTTTTGTCGGGGACACCACTGTCAGGGGCCCCCTTTTCAGGTACACCACTGTTAGGTACAACCCCTGTCAGGTAAACCCCTGTGTTGGGGACACCACTGTGTCAGGTACACCACTGTGTCAGGTACAATTAATGTTCCCCGGTACACCACTGTGTCAGGTACACCACTGTGTCAAAGGGAACCCCTGTCAGGTACACCACTGTCGGGGACACCACTGTCGGGGGCACCACTGTCAGGTACACCACTGTAGGGACACCACTGTCAGGTACACCACTTTTCAGGTACACCACTGTCAGGTACACCACTGTCAGGCACCCCTGTCAGGGAAACCCCTGTTGGGACACCACTGTGTCAGGTACCCAATTTTTTCAGGTACACCACCGTCAGGGGACACCACTGTCAGGTACACCACTTTTCGGGGACACCACTTTTCGGGGACACCACTGTCGGGGACACCACTTCAGGTACACCACTTTTCGGGGGACACCACTTTTCAGGTACACCACTGTCAGGTAAACCCCTGTCAGGTACACCACTGTCGGTACACCACTGTCGGGTACACCACTGTCAGGTACACCACTGTCGGTACACCACTGTCATCCACCACTGTCAGGTACACCACTTTTCAGGCACCACTTTTCAGGTACACCACTGTGGGCCCCCGGCAGTCACCCGCCAGGTAAACCCCTTTTCAGGTTAAACCCCTGGGCAGGTACACCACTGGTCAGGTACACCACTGCGTCAGGTAAACCCCTGGTCAGGTACACCACTGGTCAGGTACACCACTGTGTCAGGTACACCACTGTGTCGGGGACCACTGTTCAGGTACACCCCCGTGTCGGGAACCCTGTGTCAGGTACACCACTGTGTCAGGTACACCACTGCGTCAGGTACACTGCGTCAGGTACACCACTGGTCAGGTACACCGCTGCGTAAAGGTACACCGCTGCGTCAGGTACACCCCCGCGTCGGGGTCCCCCCTGCGTCGGGGTACCCGCGCGTCAGGTACACCGCTGCGTCAGGTACCCCGCTGCGTCAGGTACACCACTGCGTCAGGTACCCACTGTGTCAGGTATACCACTGTGTCAGGTAAAACCCCCGTCCAGGACACCGCTCCCAGGTACCCCGCTGCGTCAGGTACACCACGGGTGTCAGGTATCCACTGTGTCAGGTACCCGCTGCGTCAGGTCCCTGCTGCGTCAGGTACACCGCTGCGTCAGGACATCGCTGCGTCAGGTACACCGCTGCGCCCGGGCCCCGGGGCTTTTCAGGACCACTGCTGCGTCAGGTACACCGTTTTGCGTCGGGTACACCGCTGCGCCCAGGTACCCACTGTGTCAGGTACACCGCTGCGTCAGGTACCCGCTGCGTCAGGTCCCTGCTGCGTCAGGTACCCGCTGCGTCAGGTACCCGCTGCGTCAGGTCCCCGCTGCGTCAGGTACACCGCTGCGTCAGGTCCCCGCTGCGTCAGGTACCCTGCGTCAGGTACCCACTTTTCAGGTATACCACTGTGTCGGGTACCCCCTGTGTCGGGTACACCACTTTTCAGGTACCGCCCGTCAGGTACACCGCTGCGTCAGGTACACTGTTTTGGTAACACCGCGCGTCAGGAACACCGCTGCGTCAGGTACCCGTTTTGCGTCAGGTACCCGCTGTGTCGGGACACCGCTGCGTCAGGTACCCCGGCTGCGTCAGGTACACCGCTGCGTCAGGTACACCGCTACGTCAGGTACACCCCCGCGTCAGGCACCGCTGCGTCAGGTACACCACCGTCAGGTACACCACTGTGTCAGGTACACCACTGTTCAGGTACCCCCTTGTCAGGTACCCACTGTGTGGGTACACCGCTGTGTCAGGTACACCGCTGCGTCAGGTACACCGCTGCGTCAGGTACACCGCTGCGTCAGGTACCCGCTGGGGTACCCCCCCTGCCAGGACACCGCTGCGTCAGGTCACCCTGCGTCAGGTACCCGGGGCTGCGTCAGGTACATTGTTGCGCGGTACACCGTTTTGCGTCAGGTACCCCGGGGTTGCGTCAGGTACACCGCTGCGTCAGGTACACCGTTTTGCGTCAGGTACACCACTGTGTCAGGTACACCGCTGCGCCGGGTACCCCGCTGCGTCAGGTACACTGCTGGTCAGGTACCCCGGGGTCAGGTACATCGCTGCGTCAGGTACACCGCTGCGTCGGGCCACCGCTGTGTCAGGTACACTGCGGGCGTCAGGTACACCGCTGCGTCAGGTACATCGCTGCGTCAGGTACCCCCCGTGTCAGGTACACCGCTGCGTCAGGTACACCGCTGCGTCGGGTACCTGCTGCGTCAGGTACCCGCTGCGTCAGGTACATCGCTGCGTCAGGTACCCCGCTGCGTCAGGTCCCCCGCTGCGTCAGGTACACCGCTGCGTCAGGTACACCGCTGTGTCAGGTACACCCCCGCGTCGGTACCCGCTGCGTCAGGTACCCTTGCGTCAGGTACCCGCTGCGTCAGGTACACCGTTTTGTGTCAGGTACACCGCTGCGTCGGGTCCCTGCCGTCGGGTACACCGCTGCGTCAGGTACACCCCCGCGTCGAAGTGCATCAAGGGGCGTCACTTACCACTACGGGAGGAAGGTCTTAACATCTCACAAACCACAGCAAAATACCACCGTCGTCACCAGCTTCAAAAAAAAAGTCTCTCACTGGGGAAAAAATGGGACTGAACGGGAACACCCTGGTAGGATTTGGGGGTCCGGGGGTTTTTCATCACCTGAGGGGGGCCCAAAAACAACATGGGTTCGAGTCCTTGGCTAGCCGCAGTGTTGTTATTGATAAATTCCCACTTCTTCGTGATTACAATAATATAAAATACTGCTTGTTGAGGCTAGTACACCAATCGGGGAGTAAAATGAAAATTAGCTCAGAGGCACCCACACCACCGTATGTCCTCGGGTCACAGTAAAACACCTAGCTCTGCTGGGTGCGTATTCTTGTAGGATATATATATATATATATATATATATATATATTATATATATATATATATATATATATATATATATATATATATATATATATATATATATATATTTATATATATATATATATATATATATATATATATATATATATATATATATATATATGTATATATATATATATATATATATAAATATATATATATATATATATATATATATATATATATATATATATATATATATATATATATATATTGTCTTGATATACAGTGAATAAGCCAGTATATCAAGACAATACATCCCACCCAGTGGCATATATTTCCTATAACCTTTAAGATGGCTCAGGTCACCCAACCACCAAAAACATCTAGTTTCCCCAATTTTTTTTCCCTGGCAGAGTAACTAAAAATTTTTCCTCATTAAACATCATAGTGTTTTGTTGGCCCGGGAAACTAAGTTCATATCCACTGAGGATTTAGTGTCCTCAATGGATACCATTCTCATGCAAATTTTAGTATTGTCTGCAAAGATGAAACGGTGCTGTTTTTTTCTCTTTGTATGAGGGTTCGAGGATGAGGGGGGAGTACTGTGGGAGGTTAAGAGGATGAGGGGGAGTACTGTGTAGGTTACGAGGATGAGGCGAGTACTGTGTAGGTTACGAGGATGAGGCAGGGACTTTTAGGTTACGAGGATGGGGGGGAAATCTGTGTAGGTTACGAGGATGAGGGGGAGTACTGGGGGTCTCGGTGGATACACTTTTTTACTGTGGGGGCCCCCGGCTTACTTCTGTTTACTATTACTCTTTGCATTTCATTTGTTAAAAAAGTTAAAAAAAAAACCTCTATCCACTTTTTTAGTTATTCCCCTTCGCGTTTTGTGTGGTATTACAACATGATCACACTTGTCGAAGGCTTTTACAAAGTCTGTGAATACCATCTGTTTCCGTTTGTGCATCCAAGACCATGTCATATGGTCCAGTAGCTGTGAGAGGCTGGAGCGACCCGCTCTAAACCCAAGTTGCCCTGGGTTGTG
>WNWK01011725.1:0-63111 GCA_009830355.1 Cherax destructor | reverse complement strand
GGTTGATCAGGCTCTGATCCAACATGAGGCCTGGTCACAGACCGGGCCGCTGGGCGTTGACCCCTGGAATTCTCTCCAGGTAGAATCTCCAGGGAGACTTTCCTATTTTCGGAACACTTTCAGCAACATTTTCGTCTTCCTTATCACATATTCTCGTTTATTACTCGAGAAAACCTTATTCAATCAACTTCAGAATTTTACGCTTGTGTAATGCATCATTGGCAAAATTCCTGAACTATGTCCATGCTTGAGTGCCCTATGCACAATGTTTCTCTGATTACTGGAGAAAGGCCTTGGTTAGGTCATTTTGCCACTTTTAACCTCGAAATGGAATAGAATTATTATAATTTATTGCATTATTTGCCCCATTGAAACTGATGAAAGCTTTGATCCAAGAAACAGGACTTGTCTTCCTCCAGCCTAAATCAAATCTGAATACCCCATTCCAAAGGCGCTTTCTCTTATTAAAATAACAATTATGAACGTCATGAATCTTAAATGGCTGATGCATCGTATGAATTGGAAGGAACGTTTCATGGGTTTACGCTGTGTGCATACATATTTTGGTAGATTCTGTGCAATTTGTGGAAAATTTTGGATTTTCGTAAATTCATCATGTGTAAATTTGAATAATACAATAATTGTGTAATAAAATGTGAAGCTGATTTGACCCTTTCGAGAAATTTCGAGTAAGGGGGAAGGGGGTGTAGATCAGCTGCTGAATGAGACGGACGGGAGACGCCATAATGAATTTAATGTGTGAACACTGGACTGAATTATGCAGTAATCAGGCATCCTCGAAGGTCAATTGGTGTATATCGGCCTCAACCCGTAATTTAGAAATTGCTGACACGTTCCTGTTGAAGAATTTGGATAAATAATGTGGAAAACCCTTACATTTCGGCAACAAGAATGGAAAAATAGAGAACACCGATTCTTCCTAGAAGCACACCTTAGTTAAGTGATGCTTACCCATAATGTACAGTAGTTTTGCATTGGCCATCGTAAATTCTAACTGTAGTGGTAGCGTTAGGGTGTGTTTCCAAAATGTAATAATTGTGATCCAGTAATTAAATGGTAAGTGGTAATACGAATTTCCTTTCTAATAAAACTATTATAATTTATATACAATAATTATAGTCTGTGTACCCAACAAGCTTAATCATATACAGTCCACACAACTTTAATTTACCAGAGTAGCTGGTTTTAATATTGTAATTATTAATTTAATGTCAGGTCTAGCTTTTTACGAGAGTGGTAGCGAGTGAGCATCGAGGGAGTGACAGTTCGGCGACTTGCTGTGACTAAGGGGCCTCTGAGGGTCTGAGCGCATTTTTTTTTTTTTTGTTTACCAATTGCGCTCATTTTTGGTGTACTATTAGAAGGTCATATAGAAGGAGCTGTGACGAAGTTTCAATAAAATTGGCCAAAAGCAAATGAACCACCAAGATTTACTGAAAATTCCTAAAATTCCACTTAAGAGAGATGTATGCCGAAGTGGTAGTTGGGAAAGTTGTTTTGACACTTCCTGCTGATAGAACACTTCTAAGTCTATCGTCTCAAGTGTACTTATTCTGTAATAAAGCTTATCTTCATTTTAAAAAAAATATAGTTTGTAGGTTACTTGACATTTAGCAAAATATCTGACTTTTATCCCCACACAAATCTGAAAATATTTGGGATACTTCAAAAAGGAAAACTCTATCTTGTAAAGCAGTCATTCTTCTATGTTTATTGTGAAAATCACGTCAATTCTTTCATTATTAATCATGCACTGCCCTCACAAAGGTAAATAAGTTACTTTCGAGATAATGGCCGAAGGCGCGGCACCCCGAGGCATAAAAAAAAAAAATCCCGAAAAATACTTTTTTTCCACTGTTTTCACCATATACGAGTGTCTAGTGCAGTTTACCATCGCTAGCTCCGTTTTCTCTCACACCAGGATGTGAGAATGAGAAGAAACAATCCATAAGGGTGATTTTACCATCCCACTACCAGCGGATAGACCGTCATATTATGCCACATAAAATTTATTCTGGTGTGTTTTTTATGTTTCTATGCTATTAATATGTCGCCTTATGTCATAATAGATGAATTGTAGTAAGTAAATAAACATTATTATTGATATTAGCGTAAGAAAAGAACAATTTGTTGGCTGGTGTGGGCTGGCCGCTACATCGTAATTTATGGCCTGTCAGCACTTCTTATCCGAGAAGGGAAGAGAAGGCTCCTGATTGGTTCTAAGGCCATATTAGCCCCTCCCACTCTCCTATGATATCAAATGGTGAATTTGTATTATATTAGACATAAAAATATAAGAAATTGATAGAAAAAAAAAAACGGAATATTTTTTTTTTTTTTGCCGCGTCAGCGCGCATGCCATGACAGACGCCGACACCATACCTGTTACAAATTACTATAATTCATTGTAGAAACATCGTATAATGATGAGAATTATACGAGGGTGATGCCAGAAAGATGAGCTATTTTTTGATAAGAAAAATTCATCGTATTTTTCGATTTTTTTTTCTCAGCGCGCTCAGACCCTCAGAGGCCCCTAAGTCCCACTTTCCTCACCCAAATTACTTGAACGTAATAATTCAGGTAATACCCTATAGACCTCGTGCAGGTAATTTGCTCACATAATAATAATTCAAAAACAATTAATGGAAAATGCATTCTTTGTTCAGATTCAAACTTTTAGTGCTGATGTGTTTTCCTCAGGGGAAAGAATCTCTTAATGTTAGGTTGAGTAAGTTATATGCCAGTTTTTATTAAGTTATGTTCCAGTTTTCATTAAGTTATGTGCCAGTTTTCATTAAGTTATGTGCCAGTTTTCATTAAGTTAAGTGCCAGTTTTTATTAAGTTATGTGCCAGTTTTTTAGTTATGTGTCAGTTTTATTAAGTTATGTGCCAATTTTTGTTAATTCATTCATTCAGAGACTCACAGGTAAGGACCCACTAGGGGCGAGGGGAAAGTGGGGACAGACGAAGAATAGCCGGTGAGAGGAAGAACTGCAGTCGAAGAGAAAGAGTCAGGACTAAACCCAACCGTTTGTGGGGTAAACCCCGTTTTAAGGCGTTTTTTTGTTAAGTTATGTGCCAGTTTTTATTAAGTTATGTGCCAGTTTTTAAATTATTTGCCAGTTTTCATTATGTTATGTGCCAGTTTCTGTAAAATAATTGAAGAATGTCTCTTCTGATCAGAAATAAGGCACAATATTTGACTATTTGGTTATCCAATGTTAAAGCATCTTAATATCTTTTATGTATTTATAACATGTGTGTGCTCTCATTAGCATTCTTAAACACTGATTTGTTATATACACTAGGTTTACATGAAAGTTACGTATTTTCATTGTTAAAATTAGTCAGTCCTACTTAGAGAAAAGTTTGGATTGATTTTAACATAAGTAGGTCTCAATTCACTTTTTTTTCGGAAGAAATTGGAAAATTTTAAATATTGCTTTCATGCGGTAAATTGTGAACGCCGCATCTGATGACTTCAAGCCTTACCAACTCATAAGAGGTAATGCAGCCTCTGAGCGGCTTCAAAGTTAATGTACTTGTGTAATTTAGGATACTGGTCTCTTTGAAAGGTTTGAAATAGATTTCGACCGTACATGTCCTAATTTACGATTTTTATTTAAAATAATTGGATATCAATTTCCATAAAATGGCTTATGATTCAGATTTCCTTCATATCTTCAAACTAACATTTAACTGCATTATCAACTTATGTTGCACTCTGCACTATTCCAGTCGTATAAGGTTACGGATTATGGAATACGGGGTCGCACAGTTGGAGTGTTCAGAGACTCTTTTCTGAGATACGACACACGGCATTCATTTAATTAAGGGATAAATATGGAATAAAAAAATATTTTTCACGTCTGTGGTTATGGCTCAGTTGGTAGCGGTTTTAGCTTATACACTGATGGACTGGGACTCGATCCTTAGACGAGTAGAAACGACGGTCATGTTTTCTGACACCTGTAAAGGACCCCAATGGAAATAAGTCACTCTATCTGACTTTTTTGCGTTATCCTAGGTTCTCTACACATATGCTCCTATGTATGATAATGTATGTAAATGTATTTGTGTATACCTGAATAAACTTACTTACTGTTGCTCCTGTTCGTCTAGCTGTAAGTCAACCTCTGGGTGTTAACTGACTGGTGTGAGTCGCACCCTGGGTGAGAGGCTTAACGGAACCCAGCTGAAAAAAAGCCATGAAGTGTGATGACGTGACTTTTTATTTTGGGTTATCCTGGGTTACTAACTCTCCGGATTGGTTATAATTCAAACAAAATAATCTTTTTCACCACTAATGCCCCTGTTACCCAATATTAAATACTGTAGATAACAGAGAGTGGACTACCGTGACGAAAACCCAAAAATCCACACTGATAAGCTTTATTTGATTTGCTATGTTATTAAAGTTCGGGGTTAAAACGAATAAAATCTTCTGCTAGTATCACAAATAAATTCTTGAATATTTACGGAATAGTTTACGCTTAATACTGCAAAATAAATCCATTTTCTTTTATACAAAATTCTAAAGAAAATTATTTGTTATGATAAACATTTATATTATTATTCTTATACCTTCAGTGGTGGACCTGACTTAACTCAGTGAAGACGTGTCTTGTGTGCTCTCTGTGAATCTGAACAAGATGTCCTCTCTTGAGCTACTCTACCAGCAGCTGAAGGAAGAACTGAGGGTAGCTAAGCTTGAGATACAGCGACTGACTGAGGAAAACAAGAGGATTCGTAGTAATCCTCCTGTTGAGAATCCTCAAGCCAAGAAAGGAACCTGGACAGTGGCTAGAATGCATGGGACAAAGTTAAAGATCAAGAGGACGGATGGAGAGGTAGAATCAACGAAGAACAAGGAATCTGTTGTGGAAACATCGAACCGATTCTCCATGTTACCCGATGAATGTGAGTCGACTACTGGGAACATCACGAACGACACCAAGGAAGGTAAAAACATTGTTCTTGTTGGGGATAGTCAAATTAGGTACATGGATAGGGCCTTCTGCTTGAAAGATAGAAGTAGGAGACAGAGGGTTTGCTTTCCTGGGGCTGGGATGGAGGATATTGTTAGCCGTCTGGACGACATCATGAGAGGTAATGGGAGCAATCCTATTATCTGTCTCAGTGCTGGAGGCAACGATGTTGGCAGACGTAGGAGTGAGGACCTGACTAACAGGTATAGGTCAGCAATAGACATAATTAGGAAGAAGGGTGGGAACCCTGTCATATGTGGTATTTTGCCAAGGAGAGGAGTTGGAGATGAATGGCTGTCCAGGGCAATTGGTGTCAATTGCTGGCTGGACAAACACTGTAAGGATAATGCAGTACCATTCATTTGCAACTGGGACCACTTCTATGGCCGAAATGACATGTATACCAGGGATGGGGTTCACTTATCCAGGGCAGGTGTGGATTTTCTTGCTAGCTCAGTTGAGGGTGTTGTTAGGACTTTAAACTAGGATTAGTTAGAGGTATGGGTTTAGAAATGGAAAATACTGAATGTCGAATTATAGATCTAGGCTTTGATATAAAAAATCTTAACAATAACAAGGACAGTAATAGGTATAGTGGAAAAACAGAATGGAGCAGGATGGGTAAAGAGAAAGGAGGGTCTTTAAAAGTGTATTATACAAATAGTCGTAGTGCTAGGAATAAGATGGACGATTTGAGATTAGTTGCAAGTGCAGGTAACATTGATGTATTTGCCATAACTGAGACGTGGTTCAATACGAAAAATAGGGACATGCCTGCTGAATGTCATATACAGGGTTTTAAATTGTTCCAAGTAGACAGAAGTTTCGGGAAGGGGGGTGGAGTGGCACTGTATGTCCGAGATCGCTTGAACTGCTGCATAAAAAAGGGAATAAAGTCTGAAATAACACATACAGAGTCTGTCTGGATAGAATTTTCAGAGGGGCATGAAAAATTGATTTTAGGTGTGATATACCGTCCCCCAAACTTAGATAGGGACCAAGGGAGACTACTATGGGAGGAAATTGTTAAGGCCACAATGCACGATAACGTAGTTATTCTGGGAGACTTCAACTTTAGTCAAATTGATTGGAATTTTTTGACTGGGAATTTAGAATCTAACGACTTCTTAGAAGTAGTTCAAGATTGTTTTTTGAAGCAGTTTGTGACAGAACCTACAAGGGGAAATAACCTGCTTGACTTAGTTCTGGCAAACAAGGAAACCCTTGTTAATAATTTAGAAATTACAGAGGAACTCGGCGCAAGCGACCACAAATCCATTATCTTTAGCATTGAATGGAAGTTTCATAGTAGGGATAACTCAGTAACGGTCCCAGATTTTCGCTTAGCAGATTACAATGGACTTAGAGAATACTTATCATCTGTGGACTGAGGTAATGAAGAGAGCTATCAATATGACAGTTTTCTGAACACTATACATGCTGCCCAAAGAACATTTATCCCATATAAAGAAATTAGATCGAATAGAAATGACCCAAAATGGATGAATAATAGGCTCAAATATCTTTTAGGGCAGAAGAAAGGAATTTATAGGCGTATCAAAAGAGGTGAGGGTCATCTTATGAATCAGTATATTGACATTAAGAGGGACGTTAAAAAAGGGATAAGAAAAGCTAAACGGGACTACGAAATTAAAGTTGCTAGGGATTCGAAAACTAACCCAAAAAGTTTTTTCCAGGTGTATAGAACAAAAGTTAGAGATAAGATAGGTCCCCTTAAAAATAATTATGGGTATCTTACTGACAAAGAGAATGAAATGTGCTATATTTTTAATAATTATTTTCTCTCGGTTTTCACTCAGGAAGACACTAGTAATATCCCAAGAATTAGGTATTTTAGTGGGCCTGAAGAAGATAAATTATGTAGTATCACAGTCACTAGCGAAATGGTTATCAAACAGATAGACCGTTTGAAGCAAAATAAATCGCCAGGTCCTGATGAGCTTTTTTCAAGGGTTCTTAAGGAATGCAAAATGGAACTCTGTGAACCCTTAACTAACATTTTTAACCTATCTCTTCAAACAGGTGTAGTGTCTGATACGTGGAAGATGGCTAATGTAATTCCTATTTTTAAAGCAGGGGACAAGTCGTTACCATCAAATTACCGCCCAATAAGTCTAACATCAATTGTAGGCAAATTATTAGAGTCGATTATAGCTGATAACATAAGAAGCCATCTCGATAGGCATAATTTGATTAATGATACTCAACATGGATTCACCAGGGGCCGTTCCTGCCTAACTAATTTATTAACTTTTTTCAGTAAGGCTTTTGAGGCAGTTGATCATGATAAAGAATTCGATATTGTTTATTTGGATTTTAGTAAGGCTTTTGATAGAGTACCACATCAGAGACTGTTAAAGAAAGTGGCAGCTCATGGCATTGGGGGAAAAGTGCTGTCATGGATCGAGTCATGGCTCACCAATAGGAAGCAGAGAGTGTGCATAAATGGGGTTAAATCCGAGTGGGGACTTGTAACAAGTGGTGTTCCACAGGGATCAGTCTTAGGCCCGTTGTTATTTATAATATATATCAATGACCTTGACGAAGGAATTACTAGTGACATGAGCAAATTCGCCGACGACACGAAGATAGGTAGGATAATTGATTCAAACATAGATGTCATAGAACTTCAGGAAGATTTAGACAAACTTAATTCGTGGTCAGAAAAGTGGCAGATGCAGTTCAATGCAGATAAATGCAAGGTACTTAAGCTCGGGAGTGTCCACAACCCAAGCACTTATAAGTTAAATAACGTAGAACTTAGCCATACAGATTGCGAGAAGGACTTGGGGGTGATGGTAAGCAGCAACCTTAAACCAAGACAGCAATGCCTAAGCGTACGTAATAAGGCAAATAGATTACTGGGATTTATATCAAGAAGTGTTAGCAACAGAAGTCCAGAGGTTATATTACAGCTTTATACATCATTAGTAAGGCCTCACCTAGATTACGCAGCTCAGTTCTGGTCTCCATATTACAGAATGGACATAAATTCATTAGAAAACATTCAGCGTAGAATGACTAAATTAATACATAGCATTAGAAATCTTCCTTACGAAGAAAGATTGAAGACCCTTAAATTACATTCACTTGTAAGACGTAGAATGAGGGGAGACATGATCGAGGTATACAAGTGGAAAATGGGTATTAACAAAGGGGATATAAATAAGGTCTTGAGGATATCTCTCCAAGAGAGAACCCGCAATAATGGATTCAAGTTAGATAAGTTTAGATTTAGAAAGGATATAGGAAAGTATTGGTTTGGAAATAGGGTAGTTGATGAGTGGAACAGTCTGCCTAGTAGGGTTATTGAAGCAAGGACCTTGGGTAGTTTTAAATTTAGGTTGGATAAATTCATGAGTGAGAGGGGTTGGATTTGAGTGGGAATTGCACATGAGTAAATATAATTATCAAAGCTTATTTCTTGGATAGCATTGAAAATTGGGTTGAGCAAATATTCTGTTAGTGGGATGGAATGTGAAGGACCTGCCTAGTATGGGCCAACAGGCCTGCTGCAGTGTTCCTCCTTTCTTATGTTCTTATGTTCTTAAGAACAAGAACAAAAAGAACATGAAGGACAAAGTATTCACCTCGTGGTGTATACAAAAAGGTGTATTTTTCTCGACGTATACAATAACCCTAATTTTTAAAAGGGTGGACTGGTAAGCCAGTGGAAGGCCTTGGTCAGATGACCAAAAGCTCCAGCGGCGGGTCATCATATTACTAAGACCAGCGTCATGAAACATCCTGTTTCCTGACAAACCTTACCTAACTTAACCTCTCGACGTATATATATGTTGAGAGTTTATTGTAATACCTATATTAGAGATTAAAATATTCTTTTGGAGTGTGACAATGTTAGGTGCAGCCTTAATGCCTCTAATGTAGTCGATAAGCTTTAAACCCCATTAACCAACCAACCAAGAAGGAAAAAAATAATTAACCACCTAGGATAATCCATCGGTTATCTTATTCTAGATGACCACGCTGGGGTTATTTAACCTTCTCTCCCATGATGCGACCCACAACACTCAGCTAGCACCCAGGTACCTACTTACTGCTAGGTGAACAGAGGCAGCAAGTGTACGGAAATATGCCCAACGTTCCCACCCTTGCCGGGAATCGATCTCGGTCCCTCTGTGTGTGCGAACTGAGGATACTACCACAAGCCACGAGTACCCACAAGCGGGTCCAATTCATATCCAATTACACCCACTCCAATATCTGGCCAACCTACATGTGAAGCTAGCCAAGGTTCACGCTTCACTCATGCAACAGTTTGTTCCACTCATCTACAACTCGATTGTATAACCACTACTTACTAGTAACCTTTCTAAATCTAAATTTATCCAATTTGAATCTATTGCTGAGAATCCTGGCTAGGTTAGATATTTTATGGCACGTTATATTGCTTTTATTTATTCCTGATTTCCATTTGTGCAATCCATTCGTATCCCCACTAATTTTTCGTGACTGCAGAGAGTGCAAATTCAGTGGCTATATGATAGATCAAATTTGTCATCCACCTCTGTTTATTTTCCAGTACCTTTACATCCATTCTGTAATATGGACAAAAGAACTGTGTGGAAATATGTGAGAGGATCCTTATTACGAACACAGGTAAGAATGGCCTGTGAGACCTGGTCGTAATGGGAATATTCAGATTCAGATTTTTATTACTCTGTAAAGATTACAATGTGTGGTTTACATTTATGGAGCAAACAAAACTCTGCAGTAGACTATTAAATATATTTGCCTTCACCAGATGATATATACAAGTATGTACACTATGTACAATATGCACAGATATAATAGTAAGTGTACACCATGGTGACAGATGGCAAAACAGAAGCCAGAGAGAGTGCACCGTACTCAACCAGCAGGTAGGCAAGTCTGCCAATGCTTACTGCAAGTGAACCACGTTGCTTCAGCTTTGGCGGGCTTGCCTGTGATGGGCCAATGAACCGAGGTACTGATTTAACGATCATTAAAATCATTAAACCCTTAGCACCTGGTTCGCTGGTTGGGAGACAGCCTATATGGGAGTGTGACATACGCCATGTATTCTGTTAGTGGGATGGAATGTGAAGGACTTGCCTAGTATGGGCCAACAGGCCTGCTGTAGTGTTCCTCCTTTCTTATGCCCGCAATGCACAGCATATTAGGGGCTTTTGGCATGTACATCTCATTTATACCTATGTATCATGTCTACCTAACTATGTATCATTGTACCATGTCTAAATAAACTTTTATTATTATTATTATTATTATTATTATTATTATTATTATTATTATTATTATTATTATTATTATTATTATTATGTTCTTATGTTAAATAAACTGTAACATACTCTTTGCATGCCACAATCCTTAATATGAGGAAATCACTGTTTTTGCAGCTGATCAGAAATTATTAATTCTACCCTGTCAAGTCTCCACTTTGTGCCTTTTTTCTAGTATTAAAAGAACAAAAGAAAAGCAGGAAATAACAGACTTTTTTTTAATGTGGGAGCTGTACCTTGTGAAGTGGTCCCAGATGGCTACTGCAGGCTAGTTTGACCCTTAGGAAACCTCTTCAGATCGGTCACTCGTGAAAGTGGAAAATACTACCTGCAATATATATGGTGTATAAACTTAATAACTGTGGCCTAGTAGCAAGGTCGATAAACAATTAGAAGTGATTAAACAATTCAAATAATATAGCAAATGATTTAAATACCTAACACTATTGTGGAATTTGATCCAGCTTCTCGAAAAGCCAGTCCAGTCCTGAATATCGTGTTTGACTACATTAGTGATGAATGGTCTTCCTAGTTAATGTGTCAAAACCATGTAAGTATATCACAACGGAATCCTGACAATGAAGATCGCTATTTTTAGTCTGCAACACTCCAAATGCCAATACAACTGCTCTTGAATCAGTGTTAGGTGAGCATTTTAGGCTGACTGGAAGACAAAACCATTCACATGAATGATCTAAAGGAGCATCTCCTCCCTTCTCTTCAACTCAAGCACTCTGCTGCAAGAAGAGCATGTCATGCCAGACAGACCCCCAGCTTCCATGCCAGGTTCCAATAATGTTCCCTTGTTTGCTGCTTAATTTAATTTCCTGAAGGATTGATCTAATATTAATATCCTAGATTATTCAAGTAAGTCTAGTATTCATCTAATGATGATTCAAGCCCTCTCTGAATTAATACTAAGGGCTAAATTCCCAAAATAATGTTCGTGTTTACGCTGTTCGAAAGAGTCTGCCGGGTTATGATGACATCCCTAATAATGTCATACATGCGTGTAAATAAAGACACCATACGAGCTACCTACTATTTGCACCATGTATGACATTATTAGGGATGTCATCATAGCGTTGAATCTAAATTAAGTGCGCATTAAGTAAGCTCTCACAGTAGGCCCTGAATGTGGGTGTTATCTAGCTGGGCCGATGGCTGGTTACTCTGTTCAGGGAGACGCTGGTCTAACTCTGACTGTCCCGTTTCCACTGTGAACCTCAAGAGTGTAGTAGCTTGTTGATGGCTTTGATGGTCTCGTCACCATCTTAACCTTAACCATCCTTAATCGTTTTGCTTTATCTGGGTGAAAACTCACTTTCCTCTAATACAAAATTCTCTGGGCTCAATGTCAGTATATTACTCTCCAAGTTCGCCCCCATAGTAGGGTTCCCTCAAGATAGGCAACTAATCATCGGGCCATAGTTAACTCCACTTCTCTAGCACTTTCATCAATTTTTTATAGTTCAGATGAAACCCTCCTTATTGGTTGAAGACTCCTCAGAGCTATGATAGTTTGGGTATTCCGACAGTGGGCTCAATATTGTGGGAAAAGGCTCGATCCTTCTTCAAAGCAACACATGGTTAGGAATGAGAGCTTCTGATTTATTTAGTCTCAATCTCGGCTAAAACAATCAGCGACTCATTAATTCTCACCCTCTTCCCATGCAGAACCTTTGTATACATCGTTTAACTGTCCCACCAGACGTTCATATAGATTGCCCTGCCAAGGTGCACGAAGTGTTGTAAACTTCCACGTGCACTCAACCTTTCCCTGGTAATCGTGCATCTCTTCAGAGTACAAAATGTTCTTAAAGATCTTATCTGCCAAATCGAGGGTGTGAAAATCTAGCAGCAAATTTTCTGAATGTTTTGACAAATGTGTCAACAGACTTACCTTTAGCTAATTCCAGATGTGAACAGGTGAATATGCACCTGAGGTTTTGTCTCTCCATCTCTGTGTTTTTCAATACCACCCGTATAATCAATATCTACAGTCTCAAATGGTCTTCCATCCTGTACTCTTTCCCGGGGAAGATATGACAGACCTGGATGCTTAATGTCTAACCATCGTACCATCGACAAATAATGAAACCTTTCACAAATTTCTTCACTGCTGCAAGGCCTTTGTAAGCTAATAATTCCATACCCATCATGCATTGTCCTCTGACATGCTTCCTGTACCACTAGTTTAGACCCAGCCATCCTTAGCCAGCAGTATGTTTGGCTCCATAACCGAAATCGACATTTTGCAGCCATCCCTTACACCTTATGAATTCTGCATGATCCAGGGACAACCCTTGAGAGTGAATAATTTTACAAGACCCTAGGCATATCTGACATAGACAGCGATGTAAGCCACAACACCGTGTGGATGACATGACACCCGAATTTGCAGGACGATGTCATCCATCGAATATGAAGTTCAATGAAGAAATTTCAACCACTCCGATACGAAAAACTCGAGGAAATTAAAGTGTATCGGAGTATAAGACAAATTCTAACCACACAATAGAGCGAAAAACTAATGTGAATGACCTGGGAGTGATAATGTCAGAGGATCTCACTTTCAAAGATCACAACAATGTATCTATCACATCTGCTAGAAAATGATAGGGTGGATAATGAGAACCTTCAAAACTAGGGATGCCAAGCCCATGATGATTCTCTCTAGGCTGGTATACTGCTGTACACTAACGGCCCCTTTCAAAGCAGGCGAAATTGCAGACCTGGGGAATGTAAGAGTCCTTTCACGGCCCCATAAGTACGATAAAGAACCTAAATTACTGGGAACGGTTGAAGTCCCTTGATTTGTATTCCTTGGAATGCAGTCGAGAAAGATACGATAATATACACTTGGAAAACCTAGAGGGACAGTCCCAAATTTGCATACGAAAATCCTCCCTACAAAAGAAAAAATAATAATAATAATAATAATAATTTTTATTTGGACATGAAAAAAAGAATTACATTTGGTTATTGAGATTACATGAGGTGTAACCAAAAAAGCCCCTAGTATGCAGGGCATTTTGGGGGGAGATGCAATATTCCCCCAATGAAAAAGGTTCGCCACGAGTACGCAAGAGACAACACATTGGCCAGTCCCAAGACTGTTCAACTGCCTCCCAGCATAATAAGAGAGATTCCAAAGACCCCGGCTTTTTTAAGGGCGCTGGACAGGCACCTAAAGCGTACCTGACCAGCCGGACGTGGTTCTAGTCGGTTTTCTAAGAAGCTTTATCGATCTGATCCACCGCGGGCCTGGTTCCCAGACCGACGGGGCATTATCCCGAAACCAGGAACTCCAGGCTTCTAGATGACTGGAGTCCTACTGCACTTGCCTGCCGCTCGCTAGAATCCTGAGACTGCTCTCGCTCTCTTCTCTCTCTCTCTTCTCTCTCTGATACTGAAATTTAGATCCAGCTACAGTTAGCTTCCACCCATTTACCTTTATCGTACAGTTATTGACAAATGGAAAATAATTTATTAATCCAGTTTTTCGATGAGAAAAATCTGGTGAGATCGAGAAATTTAGTGACGGACTTCTTCCTCTGATAACCAAGGAGGACGTCTTAAACCAGTTTCTTGTATGTCACCTCTGGCAGCAGAATTTTATCTGTGGGTACATACAAGATTAAAAGTCTGCTTGAAGCTCTCTAATTTCTTTCCCATTTCTGACATAAGGTAATTTAGGATTTGTTATTCTTAACCCAATGGAGGGCCTCTTTTAAATCTGACCAAGACATATATGGCTGTTATATTTAGGTAGTTCAACAGTTCCTATAGATATCCCAGGCTTATCCCACCAATCTTTCGTTTAGCCACTCCTTCCGCCAACTTTGCTAAGATGGTAACTTGGTTCGACTGATTATGGACTACAAATAGGCCACGGCCCCATATGCTAATGATGGGTATCACAGAATAGATGCAAATTATAATCTTATCCTGAGCTTAATACTGATGTGGGAAACTCGAACTCATTCAATCTTTCTAAATCTTGCTGACAAAATTCCATTCCTGACAGATGAATTCTGGCAGTGCATCATCCGCTCTCGCTTTAAGTTCATTTCAACAACATTTTTCCTTGATTGTTACAGGTTACAACATTATTGATGGGAAAAACAGCATGTACTTTGCTCAGTAGGGATCTTCTAGTTAGCTTTCCCCACAATAGCTTTGATCTATATTCTGAGTTTGTCTTCATCGACGCTCACTCCAGGTCTTGTAGTGGATGTAAATCACAGAACGGGTGGGACCCAAACCCACGGCAGACGAGTCCCAAAGCTGGCAGGCCAGTGTTGTAACCACTAATCTACTGAGCTAACAAGATTCATCCAACTAGGTGTATTTCTATATGCCACTGGAATGTTAGCATGGGTCCCACTGTAAGCAGTGAGGGGACATGAGCAGAGCACGCCACGGTCATGCTGGTGTGAAATTCGTCTAGAAACCTGTATTCAAGGCCAGTGGTGGCCCATGCTAACATTCCTATGGTGTATAAAAATAGAGCTAGTTGAGTAGTTTTTCTTAGGCCGATAGTATAAGTGGTTCCAACACTGACTTCCAGTTTTAGAACTCTCCCAGCCATGGGTTCCAGAGTCCACCCCTCACCCCCAGATCTGTGATTTGTTTGTAATCGTGTTATTATGATATCATTAGTTTAGTATGAATGTCTTTGCAGGTACATGAAAATCCTTGAAATCTTGCTCTACCATGACTAGGAGCGTCGGATTATTCGTTGTCACTCTCTCATTAGTATGCTGGCTGAACACATCTCCTTCTTGGCTTCGTGGTAAATATCCAAGAATTACCTTTATATTATCTAAGTAGTAAAGGTGTGTTAGCTACATGGCAGTCAGTGGAAGCCTGGAGCAAGAAAGGGTGAGCTAGTCAATTCCTGGAATTTCAATATTTTCCGCCCAATAAACCTACTGTAGTCCCGATCTTGCTCCTAATAATAATAATAATAATAATAATAATATTTTATTTACTACAAGTACATGTACATTGTATACAGGCCTCAGCTGGACATCAATGACATACTACTATATAGAAAGCCCTTATGCAGAGCATTTCGGGCAATTAGGTGCTTCGCCCCAGGATGCGACCCACACCAGTCGACTAACACCCAGGTACCCTTTTACACTGATGGGTGAACATGGACAGCAGGCGTCTTATAAGAACATAAGAACATAAGAAAGAAGGAACACTGCAGCAGGCCTACTGGCCCATGCGAGGCAGGTCCAAATCTCCACCGACTTAAGCCAATGCCCCGACCCATCCAGGTCAGGTTACATTCACTTAAGGAAGGAGCACGGCATCTGACCTAGTAGCACAAACTAGTCAGGTCCAACTCACACCCACCGCACCCACTCATATTTATCCAGCCTATTTTTAAAACTACACAACGTTTTAGCCTCTATAACTGTACTGGGAGTTTGTTCCACTCATCGACAATTCTATTACCAAACCAATGCTTTCCTATATCCTTCCTGAATCTGAATTTATCCAACTTAAAGCCATTGCTGCGAGTCCTGTCAATACTAGATATTTTAGCACGCTATTTACATCACCTTTATTTATTCCTGTTTCCATTTTTTACACCCAATCATATCCCCCCTAATTCTACGCCTTTCTAGAGAGTGCAGATTCAGGGCCCCTCAGCATCCTCATAGGGAAGATTTCTGATACATGGAATCAACTTAGTCATCCTCCTTGTACGTTTTCCAGACATTTATATCCATTCTGTAATACGGTGACCAAAACTGTGCAGCATAATCTAGATGAGGCCTCACCAAGAAAATAGAGTTGAAGAACAACCTGAGGGACTCCTATTATTTATGCTTCTTGATATGAACCAAGGATTCTGTTCGCTTTATTGAACACTTATGCACTCTGTCTTGGTTTTAGATTACTGCCAACCAGAACTCCTAAATCCTTTTCGCAATCAGTAGTATTAAGATCATATTATTTAGTTTATATGTGGATGGTTATTGTCCTGTCCAATATTTAGAACTTTTGCATTTATCTATATTAAACTGCATCTGCCACTTCTCCGACCACTGCATCAGTCTATTCAAATCTTCCTGGAGTGCTCTAATGTCCTCATTTGAATGAATTGACGGCCTATTTTGGTGTCATCGGCAAACTTGTTTATGTCGCTATTTATTCCCTCATCTATGTCGTTTATGTAGATTGTGAAACAAGGGGCCCAATACTGACCCCTGTGGAACACCGCTTGTGACACTTCCCACTCTGATTTCTCCCCATTTATGCAAACTCTCTGCTGCCTATTTGTCAACCATGCCTCTACCCAGGAAAAATTTCTCCTCCTATTCCGTGTGCCTTAATTTTCCTCAATAGTCTCTGATGTGGGACTCTATCAAAAGCCTTACTGAAGTCCATATACACAATCATATTCATTACCATGATCTACCTCCTCAAACACCTTAGTGAAAAAAAGTTATTAAATTTGTAAGGCAGGAACGCCCTTTGTAAAACCGTGCTGAGATTCTTTGATTAATTTATGCTTTTCAAGATGGCTGAATTGCCTCGGCAATTTTGATTCCATAAATTTTCCCACTATGGAGGTTAGGCTTATTGGTCTATAGTTCGAAGCTAAGGACCTGTCACCTGCTTTGAAAATAGGTATACATTTGCCATTTTCCACTTATTTGGCACCATGCCAGTTTGCGTGATATGTTGAAAAGATTAGCCAACGGGTTGCTAAGCTCCTCTTTACATTCCTTTAGAACCTTGCATACAGTTCATCAGGGCCTGGGGATTTGTTAGGTTTCACTTATCTATTTGTCTAAGGACCATGTCACTGTGACCCTAATCGGCATAGTTTACTATATCCTGTTCTACATAATTATTATTTCTGAATATCACTCGTATCTTCCTGTGTAAAAACTGAGAGGAAGTAAGTGTTAAACATTCTACACATTTCCTTATCACTGTCGGTGAGCTGACCTGAGTGATTTTGAGTGGGCCTATCTTGTCCCTAATCTTACTTCTGTATACCTGAAAAATCTTTTGGGTTAGTCTTCGATTCTCTCGCAACTTTAACCTCATAGTCTCTTTTGCTTTTCTTATTCCCTTTTTATTTCTCTTTTTAACTGAATATATTGATTACCTAATTGCCCCTCCCCTCTTTGATTCGCCTATATATGCCTCTCTTTGACCAATGAGATGTTTTAATCTATTGTTCATCCATTTAGGATAATTTTGTTTGATCTGATTTCCTATTAGGAACATAAGCTGTCTGAGCAGCTAGAACTATTCTCTGGAAAACGTCATATTGGTAATCACCACCTACCTGACCCACTGTCAGGTCATTCCAGTTCAGCCTACCCAGGTAATTTTTCAGTCCTATGAAATCAGCCAGGCGGAAGTCGGGGACAGAGACTTGATTTCCAGTAGTAGGGTAATTCCATGATATATTAAAACTGAGTGATTTGTGATCACTTTCCCCAAGCTCATCATTAACCTCAAGATTATTAACTAGCGTTTCCCTGCTGGCAAGAACCAAGTCTAGCAGGTTATTTCCTCTAGTTGGTTCTGTCACCAACTGTTTCAAAAACAACCTGAATCGTATCAAGAAAGTCACTTGACTCTAAATTTCCTGTCAAATTGCTCCAGTCAATTTGTCTAAAGTTGAAATCTCCCATTAGCACAACATTTTCATGTGTAGATGCCTTACGAATTTCATCCCCTAGAAGTTTACTGCACTCCCTATCAAGATTTGGGGGCCTGTAAATCACACCCAAAATAAGTTTTACACGGCCCTCAAGAAGCTGTAACCAAAGAGATTCAGTGGCTGACGCTTCTAATTTTATATACTTGTCTAACACAACACTTTAAATTGTCTCTGACGTACATCGCTACTCCACCACCCTTCCTGTTGACCCTATCAGTGTGGAATAATTTATAGCCTTGTATGTGACATTCAGAAGGCAACTCTCTATCTTTCAGATTGAGCCAGGTCTCTGTTATAGCAATAATATCTATGTTTCCTGCACTTGCAATTAATCTTAGCTCATCTATCTTATTTCTTACACTCCTGCTATTAGTATAGTAAACCTTAAGGGAGCTAGTCTCTTGTTTTCCCTGCTGTCTCCCTTTGTTTGCTGTCCTGATCCATTGCCCTTATTTGTAACTTTATGATGAATGTCTTTTATACACTTACGTTTTCAGCCCTATGGAAACACCAATCTGCAGGAAATCTTTACTGATGTCAGCAGTATAAGCAAACTGTTCAGTACTGAACCTCAGCATCACGTCTCCCAATTTCTGAGTCAGAGACTGCCCTGTGAATATGCAATCATTTAATGATGATTCATGAGGACTAGCTCGTGAGTTGTAGTCAGAAACCACCCTAATGGTTGTGGTTGCGAACTCCTTAGCAGCCTCCATAAAGTGTGTTTGCCTCAGGCCTGACTTGAGGGACATCTTCAATGAACCTTAAGGCCAACTGCTCTCTAATGACATCATCCTTCCTAATGAGTCTCTTTCTAGCGTATTCAGTGCCTTCTTAAAATTAATAGGCAGCACTGAGTGATCTGGCTTCCATGGCATCGTACTCAATATTGACTCTTTAATTTTAAATTGCACTTGGCTCAAATAGTCCTGGTAGGTCTCTCCATGCTCCTCGTCCTGGATCCCTACCACTTCTAAGTCCCACGATTTATGGATCTCCTCTTTATTAGCTCAATAATTCTGCATGTCTTGAGGATCCGTATGTGAGTCAATTTTCATCATTCCGTGGTATCTGTTACTGTTGTTTCGACTTTTCTTCCCTGCAGAATTGCTGGAAATTCTGGTGGAATCCTGCGACCCATAATGTGACCGGCGGGAGACCTATACAGGGCTTCCTTACTCGTCCTTCTTTTGGAAAGTCATCCAAGTAATCAATAGCCTCTAGGACACACACGTCTCTCACAGTGTCTGTGATGTGAGCTTTACATCAAACACAGACAACTGCTTACCGGCTGTAACAAGACCTCGAATTCACCCCGTAGCTGTAATTCTTTCACAATGTCTGACTAATTTGATGATTACATCAAAACGTCTTATATTCTAGTATGGGTCTGACTACCATACTCTTCCTGAAAGATGTTGACCTCACTGGTGACCCCTCACTTTCAGTTTAGCCACCAAGCTTTCGTCATCAAAAAATAATCTGGTTGTTTAAGATTTTTTCCGTTCACAAACACTACAATAACTGTGGTTAAGGCGACGGTACCTGTGAGCTCCAGCTCCGATTATTGACCTCGTCAACGCTTATCATGTTCGCCACTATCTCAGACTTGGATTTACTTTCATATTTACCCAGAATTGCATTCTCACTCTCCTTGTTTTCTCTTGATCGTTGGGATACAGTGCCAGATGAGAAATGAGATCTCCCATCAATAATTTGTTAAACACCTAAGTAAATGGTTTAGCACTAAATCATGCACAGTAGTGTGAGCTAAGTACCTCTGGAACATATTCCCTAACAACTAGTCATAATGGTCCAAATCATTCAGATCTTTGAGACTGTTTGTCAAATTCATAGCTTCTATTATAAATTTCTCTAGATTCGCTCTGCCATGTTTGCAATTTTCTAAATTCATTAAATGGACCATAATGGCCCGTTTTATTTTATTTTTATCCTCGAATACCTTTTGTAATTGGTCTATAGCATGTATACAGTTGGCATAGGTGGTTTCATAATTTCCAATCAAGTTTAAGACCTTGTCTTCAAGTTGAGACCGAAAAAATCTGGAACTTGAAAACACCCGGCAGATCATGTCATCCATCTGGGATCTGCGGTATGACCCGTTCAGCTTCTTTCCAACCTTCATAAATAAAACTGAGACAGTCTAGGCAACAAATTAGTCCGAGTCTGATATGTCAACACCAGCTGAATTCGGAGAATTTGCGGACTGTGCTGCCCTTATGGACCTCAACTGTCTCAAGTATAAAATACTTGAGCATCTTGACTTAACATTTAACGTCCTCTTTTAAAATTCTGTCTCCTTCTTCATTTTCTCTTTAGTTTTACCTTCGTCAATGGTCCTGGTTTTGTACAGCAAATTTACAGTCTCAAAGGATTCCAGTTTGGCCTTTAAAAGTTTTATGCACACTTCCAAGTCTTAGTTATTTACACCATTAAGTACGTCCTCTGCTTAGATGGCCTTTAAATAATGTTACTGACTTTAAATCAAGACCAGCTGAGTTATCATAAGATGCTTCGTGCGTCATGGATGTGTTTATCTAAGTAATCGATAATACGAATGTCGTATAATATTGAACAATTAATTAGCGTAAAAGCACACAAAGCAAAATTATTTAAGGTTAAATGTGTCATAACGCCTTTCGATGAATGATAAATTTTTAATCAGATGCTAAGTAGATTCAAAGTCAAAATATAGACGATCAGCTCGCAGACACAGTTGAAACAGCTTAGATACATGTTTGTAAACTGTAGATGGTCTCCTCGGAGTCTACTGTATACCCTGGGTTTTCCTCAGTAGTCTGAGATTAATGCTTCGAGAGATACTGTTGTAATCATCGGCGGTGATCTCATACCTACCACCTGGTCGAGTAAACCTGTGTTGAATCACCACCATTACCACCCTTGAACTGGGTATACAACCAGTTACAATATTTGTTATCTTTCAGAAATAAAACTGTTAATGGTGTTGATAACTTAATGTAGTTGCTAACTTAGGATCTGAGTTAGCGTAATACTCCAGCTCCAGGCTCTCTGAATGTCTTTATGTTACAACCTGGAACCTTCGAAAAGTATATCGGAACTGACTGAGTCCAACCAATGCGACCTTCAACATACATCAGATGTAGGTATGGTGATTTTACCTAAAAGTACTAATTTTATAGCCGAAAGTCCAATGCACGATAAGTCACGCTCGTAAATACGACCCAATGTGAAAAGTAAACAGAACAAAATTTAGACCTTCCACAATGGCTAAAAAAAATCACTCGATCGGCACCGAATGAAAAATATATGTATATTCCACTTCTTTCGTAGCCAGTAAACACAGTTTCCTAAGTGTGTGAATCAGCCTGTCTGACCTAACTTAATACACTGGTATGTCACAGCAAAGTTTGGCAATACTAGACATTACTGCCTATAGATATAAGCACACGCTCCATATTAAAATGTTCAAATGACCATAAAAGTGATCTGGAGGAAGAGAAGTCTAATGTGAATGAATTATTTACAAGCGTCTTCCTTTATGAAAAAATAATATAAAAATAAATAACAGGAAAGTATTCAAATGGAGATATGGATAATAATCTTAACATTCTGTTCATATCTTTGTTACATATGTTATAAAAAATATGGAGCATTAACCCTAACTGAAGCAAATATGAAGAAAATAGTAAAATTGTAGTGACTAATGCTAACAACGCATACGAATTAAAAGATGTCGGGAGCCTCAGTTATCTGAAATAGTACAGAATTATCCAGAAATGTGGTAGTTCGTGTAGATTTAAGAAGATATTTCGTTGAGCAGTTGTCTAGGCCAGAGTTGTGGTAGCACAGGGAAGAGTGTTTTGAGAACGACTGACAGTTATTACAGCCAGGCAATGTTGAGAATATGGTCACAATTTCACGATAGCAGCTAAGCTGTCAGGTGACTAGTTGATCAAGAGTCTGTGAACCTTCTACCACTGACAGCTTCACCTGGTCCACAAGACTAGCGCGACCCAATATTAGTTCTACGGAGTAGGGATGGAATGTGAAGGACGTGCCTAGTATGGGCCAACAGGCCTGCTGCAGTGTTCCTCCTTTCTTATGTTCTTATGTTACCAGAGGACACAGGTTGTGGAATAGAGAAAAGGTAGTAGTCAAGTTAAAACTTAACGTCAGTACAGGTAACCTTAAAAGACAATACATCCTATTAATCCTAGTGGACTACTCATCTTTGACAGAGTCAGGAGTAATGTGACTTAATGCCTGGTGACTTCGGTCACCAGGTCAACAACAGTAGTTCCTGTCCGGGAAGCTAGGCGGCTCTGATGTGAGGTAGCGTCACCACTCGTTTCGTCAACACTTACCAAGAATATGTAAAAAAATATACAGTATACAGTGTTTGGACTTATTCCAGACAAAACCTGAGGCAATTACTGCTTTCGGAACTGATCAGAAATTTAATAATTTTACCCTTTCAGGTCTCCACTTTGTGCTCTTTCCTAGTATTTTATAAACCAAAGGACAGGAAGACCCGCTATCTACATATATAGATTGGAAAATATTTACTTAAATATGGTAACTGTCCCTTGCTAAGTGGTACCAAATGGCTACCCCAGGCCAGTCGTGCAAGTGAAAATTTTTACCTGCAATAAAGGTAGTAACTGTGGCCTAGGAGTAAGGTAAATAAACAATTCCTTGGTATACCCTAAGCTTTTAGTGTGTAAGGAAAAGCCCTTAAAAATGGGGTTATGGTTGTTCAGACACCCAGGAATCATTAGTGTTACTTTCCGCACTACCATCTAGCGGGCTGAAGCTAAACTTCAGTTCCTGGTGTCTGATTTGCTTTAACTTCTACTCTGGTGGTATGAACCTCACCTGGTGTGGGTTGAAGTTTGGTGAGTCACTTCACCTCCACTCTTCTCCGGATCAGGTAAGGTGATCTGCCAGGAGTATTTCTTTCTTTGTTACTGATTTACCTGGTTACCTGATTTAATTGGAGCAAGATCCCTGTCATGGGACTTTTTGGGACATAACGATTCTTATTGCTTTGAAATCTGAAGTGTGGTACTGCGACCAAGCGTTGACAGGATTTCCAGAACATCGGACGAACTCAGCGACCCAGGATAACCAACACCATTTCTTCTAAAACATCACAGAAGACCAACCTGGACATAACATCACAGAAGACCATCCTGGACATAACATCACAGAAAACCATCCTGGACATAACATCACAGAAGACCATCCTGGACATAAGATATTCTTGTCTCAACATCATACTGGAACCACAGCGGCCAATTTTATCATAGTTAATAATTAAAATCCTTAGAAAATTATCTTAGTTATTATTCCTCAAGTTATTAATTAATTTTCCCTTCTTTTGTTCAGGCAGAAAGAGTTTTCCTGACAATGGCGACCTTGCTAGAATACGACTCTTGAGGCAACATCTTCCTGAAGGTTCAACTGGTTGTTAGTAACATTTAAGAAAGAAAAGGGTAAGTCTAGTATCGTCATTTCCTACGGAAGTGGTGTCAAGTCATTACTGGTAGTCTTGTTAGACCTATTGTTGTTGGTTAGATGTTTGTCCATTGTGGACCTGGAGAACTCCGATAATAACCCTGTGTGAACCGGGTGTAGGCTGTTGAGCTGTTGAGCCCACAATTGTGTTCTTCCAAGAAGGAAAATCCAGTTCATCTCCTTCTGTGGGAAGGTTAATAAAGTTTGTGTTAGTACAAACTGGTCAAGTTCTGGGTGCAATATTTCTTTTCTCAGCATGCATTCTTTGGATTTCTGGTTAAGAGCTGGGGAAGATTTGGAAAGACTAGCTCGCGAAGAAAAAAAGAACAGGAAAGACTAGCTTTAGCCAAAAAGAACAGGAAAGGATTGCTAGTGAGGAGAAAAGAGAACAGGAAAAGATAGCTAAAGAAGACAGTTCAGGCGAGAGAGGTAGCATTCAAAATGAAAAATTGAAGAACAAACTAAGGAGAGGGAATTAGAACAGTTAAGACTGGAATTAGAAGCCAAGAAGATACAACTTCTAAACAGAAAATAGAAGGGATACTAGAGTACCCTACCCACGAAGCAAATATTAGAATGCCTCAAATACCACCTTTCACGGAACAGATGACATTTGTGCATATATTACCAGATTCAAGAACACTGCCACTCTGTGACTGACCATCAGATTCTTGGGCTACTAGGCTTGGCTTACTTTCGTCTGTTTCAGCTTTAAATATCTATTCTACTTTACCTTCTGATGTAATAACTAATTATAGTCTGCTGAAGAAAGCCATACTTCACGCTTTCAAGAAAGCCACTCATCATTACAGGTCGGAGATTATTTACAGATTATTTGATTCATGGATTGATAGCGCTGAAGTCGACCACGACTTCGACTCATTACGAGACCTGATGGTAAGGGATCAATTCCTTTCGTCTGTAACCTCTGATTTACGAATATTTATAAAAAAAACAAAATGTCCACACAGCTTCGCAAATGACACAAGCCGCAGATATATTTGCATGTGCGCATAATAACTACCCTAAGGAGGGTAGCAGATATAAATCTGTTGTGTCTAAGCAAACTGAGGGACCCAAAACCTTTGTCCCTAAAAATTCCACGGCATTCACTATAAAATATTTGAACTGTAATGAATTTGGACATAGACGTCAAGAATGTCCCAAAATGAAGGGTGAGAATATCGGAAAGTGTTTCACCGAAGCTAATATTAATGCACCTTTTATTGAAGGTACGTTTAACGGAATGAATGTTTCGACAATTCTTAGAGATAATGGAGGCTCCTGTATTGTTATCTCTACTAAGTTTTTCCCTAACTTAGAACCGTCACAGTATAAAACTACTAAATTAACTGACTACTTACAAAGAATTGATTCCTTTCCAACAATCAGATGTTGCATAAGGTGCAAGTGGTTCTCAGGGTGGGTAGATGCAGCAGTTGCCCTAATAACTTCATGTTCTGTTTTGGTAGGGAACATAGAAGGGGCTACTTTCCTATCTGAAGGAGACAGTTTTGGATTTTCAAGAGCTTCTAAGATTTGGAACCTAATATTTGTTTCTTCCCATATAGCTCCAGAAGTGATTCAGCTGGAAAACTTAAATCAGAGTGCTGATAGTCACGAAGCTCCTGGAATACCTTTAGAAAGTCAGTCACCAATACCATAGACACAGAAACTAACGAAGAATCACGAGTGATTGAATCAGTTCAACAACATGACACGGTTAACGTCCTTACTGGAGCCCAGTCTAAGATAAAACCTATCCATCCGTTGGTTCTTTCCAAAGGAAAACCCATTGAGCTTTCTCACATAGATTTAAGTCTTCAAAAGACTTGTCCTTCCTTAGAGAAAACCCGGAAGTTAGTGTTAGCAGACAACGTGATTGAAAGAAAGAAATTTTCTTATAAATTTGTATATAATCTATTCAAGAATATAGTGTCGGCAGACAATCCAAATTACGTGGGTATAAGTTTGTTAGTAATTCTGAGGAATTGCCGTGAAACTATTTTGAAGATTTCTCATGACCTACCAGTCTCTGGCTATTTTTCACATAGGAAGACCTATGAGAAGATTAGAGACTTGTACTTCTGTCCTGGGATGTCTTCTTCGGACATCTATAAGTATTGTAGGTCATGTCACGTACATAAGAACATAAGAAAGGAGGAACACTGCAGCAGGCCTGTTGGCCCATTCTAGGCAGGTCCTTCACATTCCATCCCACCAACAGAATATTTGTTCAACCTAATTTTCAATGCTACCCAAAAAATAAGCTTTGATAATTTTATTTACTCATGTGCAATTCCCACTCAAATCCAACCCCTTTCACTCATGAATTTATCCAACCTAAATTTAAAACTACCCAAGGTCCTTGCTTCAATAACCCTACTAGGCAGACTGTTCCATTCATCAACTACCCTATTTCCAAACCAATACTTTCCTATATCCTTTCTAAATCTAAACTTATCTAACTTGAATCCATTATTGCGGGTTCTCTCTTGGAGAGATATCCTCAAGACCTTATTTATATCCCCTTTGTTAATACCCATTTTCCACTTGTATACCTCGATCATGTCTCCTCATTCTACGTCTTACAAGTGAATGTAATTTAAGGGTCTTCAATCTTTCTTCGTAAGGAAGATTTCTAATGCTATGTATTAATTTAGTCATTCTACGCTGAATGTTTTCTAACGAATTTATGTCCATTCTGTAATATGGAGACCAGAACTGAGCTGCGTAATCTAGGTGAGGCCTTACTAATGATGTATAAAGCTGTAATATAACGTCTGGACTTCTGTTGCTAACACTTCTTGATATAAATCCCAGTAATCTATTTGCCTTATTACGTACGCTTAGGCATTGCTGTCTTGGTTTAAGGTTGCTGCTTACCATCACCCCAAGTCCTTCTCGCAATCTGTATGGCTAAGTTCTACGTTATTTAACTTATAAGTGCTTGGGTTATGGACACTCCCGAGCTTTAGAACTTTGCATTTATCTACATTGAACTGCATCTGCCATTTTTCTGACCAGGAATTGAGTTTGTCTAAATCCTCCTGTAGTTCACTGACATCTACGTCTGAATCGATTATCCTACCTATCTTCGTGTCATCAGCGAATTTGCTCATATCACTAGAAATTCCCTCGTCAAGGTCATTTATATATATTATAAACAACAACGGGCCCAAAACCGATCCCTGAGGAACGCCACTTGTTACAGATCCCCACTCCGATTTAACCCCATTTATGCACACCCTCTGCTTCCTATTGGTGAGCCATGACTCGATCCATGACAACACTTTTCCCCCAATGCCATGAGCAGCCACTTTCTTTAACTAAGAGTTCCTATGGTAAAAATGCTGATTTTATCAGTCCCATTTGCTAGAGTTGCAGTGGATATAGTTGGTCCTATCACTCGTCGCTCATCAGGAGGTCATAAATATATCTTGACTATGACTGACTATTCGTCCAGCTTCCATTACGTGAACAGAAGTTGCAGAAGCATTACTATCTATTTTTTCATTGGTAGGTATACACAGAAATTCTTCCCGATCAAGGAACACATTTTGCTTCTGAATTAATGGATCAAGTTTATCAACTTGTGGGTGTTCAATCTTTTTTTTACTACACCTTACGATCCAAATTGTAATGGAAGAGTGGAACGACATGCCATTCAAAAGTCAATATTAAAGAAACTTTATTTTCTTAAACCAGCTGACTGGCATAGATATCTGCCATGTGCTCTCTCTGCCATGCGTGAGATTCCATGTGATTCCCTTGGATATTCCCCATTCGTATTGCTTTATGGTGGACCTGACTTAACTCAGTGAAGACGTGTCTTGTGTGATCTCTGTCAATCTGAAGAAGATGTCCTCTCTTGAGCTACTCTACCAGCAGCTGAAGGAAGAACTGAGGGTAGCTAAGCTTGAGATACAGCGACTGACTGAGGAAAACAAGAGGATTCGTAGTAATCCTCCTGTTGAGAATCCTCAAGCCAGGAAAGGAACCTGGACAGTGGCTAAAACGCATGGGACAAAGTTAAGGCTCAAGAGGACGGGTGGAGAGGTAGAAACAACGAAGACCCAGGAGAATGTTGTGGAAACATCGAACCCATTCTCCGTGCTACCCGATGAATGTGAGTCGACTTCTGGGAGCGTCACGACGAAAGACACAAAGGAAGGTAAAAACATTGTTGTTGTTGGGGACAGTCAGGTTAGGTACATGGATAGGGCTTTCTGTTTGATTGATAGGAGTAGGAGACAGAGGGTTTGCTTTCCTGGGGCTGGGATGGAGGATATTGTTAGCCGTCTGGACGACATCATGAGAGGTAATGGGAGCAATCCTATTATCTGTCTCAGTGCTGGAGGCAACGATGTTGGCAGACGTAGGAGTGAGGACCTGACTAGCAGGTTTAGGTCAGCAATAGACATAATTAGGAAGAAGGGTGGGAACCCTGTCATATGTGGTATTTTGCCAAGGAGAGGAGTTGGAAATGAATGGCTGTCCAGGGCAATTGGTGTCAATTGCTGGCTGGACAAATACTGTAAGGAAAATTCAGTAACATTCATTGACAACTGGGACCTCTTCTATGGCAGAAATGACATGTATGCCAGGGATGGGGTTCACTTATCCAGGTCTGGGGTGGGGGCACTGGCAACTGCAGTGGAGGGAGCTGTTAGGGCTTTAAACTAGAAATAGTTAGTGGTATGGGTTTTGGGGGGAAAACAGAGAAGTCCCAGTGTAGTAATATTATAAGTTGTAGGAGAACTAGTAATAGGCAGAATAAGGTGGATAGTGGAAAGCTAGTGACACTAGATGACAAGGACAGTAATAGGTATAGTGGAAAAACAGAGATTAGCAGGAAGGGTAAAGAGAAAGGAGGGTCTCTAAATATATATTACACCAATAGTCGTAGTGCTAGGAATAAGATGGACGAGTTGAGATTAGTTGCAAGTACGGGTAATATTGATGTTTTTGCAATAACTGAGACATGGTTTAATATGAAAAATCGGGACTTGCCTGCCGAATGTCACATTCAGGGTTTTAAATTGTTCCAAGTAGACAGAAGTATCGGGAAAGGGGGTGGGGTGGCACTCTATGTCCGTGATCATTTAAATTGTTGCATAAAAACGGGTATAAAGTCTGAATTAACACATACAGAGTCTGTCTGGATAGAATTTTCAGAGGGTGTGAAAAATTGATTTTAGGCGTGATTTACCGTCCTCCAAACTTAGATAGGGAACAAGGAGACTACTTTGGGAGGAAATTGTTAAGGCCACAAGACACGATAACGTAGTAATTCTAGGGGACTTTAACTTTAGTCAGATTGATTGGAATTTCATGACAGGGAATTTAGAATCTAACGACTTTTTAGAAGTAGTTCAGGATTGCTTTTTGAAGCAGTTTGTAACAGAACCTACAAGGGGAAATAACCTACTTGACTTGGTTCTGGCAAGCAAGGAAACCCTTGTTAATAATTTAGAAATTACAGAGGAACTCGGCTCAAGCGACCACAAGTCAATTTACCTTTAGCATTGAATGGATGTATGATAGTAGGGATAATTCAGTAATGGTCCCAGATTTTCGCTTAGCAGATTATAATGGACTTAGAGAACACTTATCAACTGTGGACTGGGGTGAAGAAGAGAGGTATCAATATGACAGTTTCCTTAACACTATACAGGCTGCCCAAAGAACATTTATCCCGTATAAAGAAATTAGATCAAGTAGAAATGACCCAAAATGGATGAATAATAGGCTCAAATATCTTTTAGGGCAGAAGAAAGGAATTTATAGGCGCATCAAAAGAGGTGAGGATCATCTTATAAATCAGTATACTGACATTAAGAGGGACGTTAAAAAGGGAATAAGAAAAGCTAAACGGGACTATGAAATTAAAGTTGCTAGGGATTCAAAAACTAACCCAAAAGTTTTTTCCAGGTTTATAGAACAAAAGTTAGGGATAAGATAGGTCCCCTTAAAAATAACTTTGGGCATCTTACTGACAAGGAGAACGATATGTGCTCTATTTTTAATAATTATTTTCTCTCGGTTTTCACACAGGAAGACATTAATAATATCCCAGTAATTAATTTTTACAGAGGCCCAGAAGAAGATAAATTATGTAATATCACAGTCACTAGCGAAATGATTATGAAACAGCTGGACCGACTGAAACAAAATAAATCGCCGGGTCCTGATGAGCTTTTTGCAAGGGTTCTTAAGGAATGCAAAATGGAACTCTGTGAACCAATATCTAACATTTTTAATTTATCTCTTCAAACAGGTGTAGTGTCTGATATGTGGAAGATGGCTAATGTAATTCCTATTTTTAAAGTAGGGGACAAGTCACTACCGTCAAACTACCGCCCAATAAGCCTGACCTCAATTGTAGGCAAATTACTAGAGTCAATTATAGCTGATATTATTAGAAGCCATCTAGATAACCATAATTTGATTAATGATACCCAGCATGGATTCACGAGGGGCCGTTCCTGCCTATCTAATTTATTAACCTTCTTCAGTAAAGCTTTTGAGGCTGTTGATCACGATAAAGAATTCGATATTGTTTATTTAGACTTTAGTAAGGCTTTTGATAGAGTACCGCACCAGAGACTGTTAAAGAAAGTGGCAGCTCATGGCATTGGGGGAAAAGTGCTGTCATGGATCGAGTCATGGCTCACCAATAGGAAGCAGAGAGTGTGCATAAATGGGGTTAAATCCGAATGGGGACTTGTAACAAGTGGTGTTCCACAGGGATCAGTCTTAGGCCCATTGTTATTTATAATATATATCAATGACCTTGATGAGGGAATTACTAGTGATATGAGCAAATTCGCCGACGACACGAAGATAGGTAGGATAATTGATTCAAACATAGATGTCATAGAACTTCAGGAAGATTTAGACAAACTTAATTCGTGGTCAGAAAAGTGGCAGATGCAGTTCAATGTAGATAAATGCAAGGTTCTGAAGCTCGGGAGTGTCCATAACCCAAGCACTTATAAGTTAAATAACGTAGAACTTAGCCATACAGATTGGAGAAGGACTTGGGGTGATGGTAAGCAGCAACCTTAAACCAAGACAGCAATGCCTAAGCGTACGTAATAAGGCAAATAGATTACTGGGATTTATATCAAGAAGTGTTAGCAACAGAAGTCCAGAGGTTATATTACAGCTTTATACATCATTAGTAAGGCCTCACCTAGATTACGCAGCTCAGTTCTGGTCTCCATATTACAGAATGGACATAAATTCGTTAGAAAACATTCAGCGTAGAATGACTAAATTAATACATAGCATTAGAAATCTTCCTTACGAAGAAAGATTGAAGACCCTAAAATTACATTCACTTGTAAGACGTAGAATGAGGGGAGACATGATCGAGGTATACAAGTGGAAAATGGGTATTAACAAAGGGGATATAAATAAGGTCTTGAGGATATCTTCCAAGAGAGAACCCGCAATAATGGATTCAAGTTAGATAAGTTTAGATTTAGAAAGGATATAGGAAAGTATTGGTTTGGAAATAGGGTAGTTGATGAGTGGAACAGTCTGCCTAGTAGGGTTATTGAAGCTAGGACCTTGGGTAGTTTCAAATTTAGGTTGGATAAATTCATGAGTGAGAGGGGTTGGATTTGAGGGGACTCCGCATGAGTGGGTAGAATTGTCAAAGATTATTTCTGGGTAGCATTGAAAATTGGGTTGAGCAAATATTCTGTTAGTGGGACGGATTGTGAAGGACCTGCCTAGTATGGGCCAACAGGCCTGCTGCAGTGTTCCTCCTTTCTTATGTTCTTATGTTCTTAAGTTCGTGGACCTCTATTAATCTTGAATGAACTATGGTCCAAAGATATTAAACTTGAAGTTCAAAGCACTTATCAGTTTCTTTTAGATCTGAGAGAAAGATTAGAAGAAACCGCTGATTTGGTCGTCAATAACCTTATAAGTCCATGGAAACCTACAAGACCTATTTTAACCAAAAGAGCTCCAAGAGTAAATTTAAAAGAACTCAAATTACGCTCCACTGTTATCCATCCCATCTCGGGCTATGACTTATTATATTAATCGAATCCTTTTCAAGGTGGAACCTTTAATGAAAGTGCACTTCTTATACGCACCGGTATTCCATACCATCAGCTCTTTGTTAACATAAGAACATAAGAAAGGAGGAACACTGCAGCAGGCCTGTTGGCCCATACTAGGCAGGTCCTTCACAATCCGTCCCACTAACAGAATATTTGCTCAACCCAATCTTCAATGCTACCCAAGAAATAAGCTTTGACAATTCTACCCACTCATGCGCGAGTCCCACTCAAATCCAACCCCTCTCACTCATGAATTTATCCAACCTAAATTTGAAACTACCCAAGGTCCTAGCTTCAATAACCCTACTAGGCAGACTGTTCCACTCATCAACTACCCTATTTCCAAACCAATACTTTCCTATATCCTTTCTAAATCTAAACTTATCTAACTTGAATCCATTATTGCGGGTTCTCTCTTGGAGAGATATCCTCAAGACCTTATTTATATCCCCTTTGTTAATACCCATTTTCCACTTGTATACCTCGATCATGTCTCCCTCATTCTACGTCTTACAAGTGAATGTAATTTTAGGGTCTTCAATCTTTCTTCGTAAGGAAGATTTCTAATGCTATGTATTAATTTAGTCATTCTACGCTGAATGTTTTCTAACGAATTTATGTCCATTCTGTAATATGGAGACCAGAACTGAGCTGCGTAATCTAGGTGAGGCCTTACTAATGATGTATAAAGCTGTAATATAACCTCTGGACTTCTGTTGCTAACACTTCTTGATATAAATCCCAGTAATCTATTTGCCTTATTACGTACGCTTAGGCATTGCTGTCTTGGTTTAAGGTTGCTGCTTACCATCACCCCCAAGTCCTTCTCGCAATCTGTATGGCTAAGTTCTACGTTATTTAACTTATAAGTGCTTGGGTTATGGACACTCCCGAGCTTCAGAACCTTGCATTTATCTACATTGAACTGCATCTGCCACTTTTCTGACCACGAATTAAGTTTGTCTAAATCTTCCTGAAGTTCTATGACATCTATGTTTGAATCAATTATCCTACCTATCTTCGTGTCGTCGGCGAATTTGCTCATATCACTAGTAATTCCCTCATCAAGGTCATTGATATATATTATAAATAACAATGGGCCTAAGACTGATCCCTGTGGAACACCACTTGTTACAAGTCCCCATTCGGATTTAACCCCATTTATGCACACTCTCTGCTTCCTATTGGTGAGCCATGACTCGATCCATGACAGCACTTTTCCCCAATGCCATGAGCTGCCACTTTCTTTAACAGTCTCTGGTGCGGTACTCTATCAAAAGCCTTACTAAAGTCTAAATAAACAATATCGAATTCTTTATCGTGATCAACAGCCTCAAAAGCTTTACTGAAGAAGGTTAATAAATTAGATAGGCAGGAACGGCCCCTCGTGAATCCATGCTGGGTATCATTAATCAAATTATGGTTATCTAGATGGCTTCTAATAATATCAGCTATAATTGACTCTAGTAATTTGCCTACAATTGAGGTCAGGCTTATTGGGCGGTAGTTTGACGGTAGTGACTTGTCCCCTGCTTTAAAAATAGGAATTACATTAGCCATCTTCCACATATCAGACACTACACCTGTTTGAAGAGATAAATTAAAAATGTTAGATATTGGTTCACAGAGTTCCATTTTGCATTCCTTAAGAACCCTTGCAAAAAGCTCATCAGGACCCGGCGATTTATTTTGTTTCAGTCGGTCCAGCTGTTTCATAGTCGGTCCAGCTGTTTCATCATCTTCCTCAACTGTACTAGACTTCACCTGGTCTGTCCTCCCGGACTTGCATGACAGCGATCATTTTTCAATCATCCTTACTTCTCCTTCGTATTCACCACCTCCTCGTAGCCCACGCTGGCAATTTGACCGAGTGAATTGGGACCTCTACTCGCGTCTAACTGCTTTTAGTGAGGCTCCTTCTTCGTCCTCCATTGATGAGCTTTTACACCTCTTGTCGACCTCAGTTTTAACAGCAGCTTCTCATTCTATACTCCAGACCTCGGGCAGGCATTCTCAGAAGTGCGTGCCTTGGTGGTCTCCTGCTTGTGCTCAGGCAGTACGTTTGAAACGCGCTGCGTGGGGCAGGTACCGGTACAATAGAACCACAGAGAGATTCCTTGATTTTAAGCAGAAGAGAGTGGTCGCTCGCCGTGTCATTCGTGATGCTAAACACACTTGCTGGCGGGATTATGTTTCCACCGTCACTTATGCTTCCTCTATGAGTGCAGTTTGGAAAAAAGTACGGAAACTGAGTGGTAAATACTCTCTCGACCCGGCTGCTGTTCTTCGGGTTGCCGGTGTCGATATAGTAAACCCTCTTGACGTTGCCACCAAAATTGGTAATCATCTTGTTCGTATCTCTCAAGGGCTTCATCTATGCCCCTCGTTTCATACCTCAAAGCCTGCCAGAGATTTTGAGCCCTTAAACTTTTCTTCTATGTAAATGCTGCAGCATTTACATCAGTCAGCCCTTGCAGTCCTCTAACGATTAATTAATCTTATTTGGTCACAGGAGTTCTTCCCCAGCTGTGGAAATCTGCCATTGTTCTACCTTTCCGCAAACCGGATACTACGGGACATGATGCCTCACACTATCGTCCCATTGCTCTTACCAGTGTAATTTGCAAGGTGATGGAACGTCTGGTAAATAGACGTTTGATGTGGTATTTAAAGACACACAACAGTTTCTCCACTAGTCAATATGGCTTTCGTAAGGGCCTTACGAAAGCCATATTGACTAGTGGAGAAACCCTTACATGAACGGCCCTTACGGTAAGGGCCGTTCTACCACTGACCCCTTACTATGCTTAGATACGTATGTTCGTAATGCCTTTGCCAATAACCACTCAATTATCGCCATCTTTTTTGACCTTGAGAAGGCATATGACACAACTTGGAGGTATATCATCTTGGCCCAGGGCCACTCAAGTACTAAAATTCACCAATATTTTCACTAGACGTTCTGTCGTCCCTGATCATCCATTGTACCTGTATGGCTCGCTTATCTTCGAACGTGATGCGGTCAGGTTTCTTGGCCTTCTGTTTGACCGTAGGTTATCCTGGAAACCTCACATTACCTTTCTGAAGGCAACTTGTCATAGCCGGCTGAACCTCTTTAAAACCCTCGATGATCTTTCATGGGGGCTGATCGTAGAATTCTCCTTCGACTACATTCTGCCCTAATTTTATAGAAACTCGATTAGGGCGACTAGACATATTCTCCTGCAACTCTCCCTAGTCTTAATCCCATTCATCACCAGGGATTACGTTTATGCCTTGGTGCTTTTCGCTCTTCACCAGTTGAGAGCCTCTATGCAGAGGCGAATATTCCATCCTCGACTGATCGCCATGATGCTCATTGCCTTCGCTATTATATTCACTCTCATGACCTCCACAATCCTTCCATATATAGAATAGTCACTGTTGTTTGACGTTCTTTATTTGTTCGTCGCCCCTGTTTAGTCCATCCCTTTTCTCTTCACCTACATTCACTCTCGTCTTCTCTTCAGTTACCACCTTTCTATGTTCATGTAGCATCTAATTTTTCCCTCCTCCCTTGGGAAGTTCCCACGGTTCGTGTCTGTTCTTTCCCACTGTCATGCACGAAAGCCCAACTGTCTATGGTGGCTTCTTGCTCTCTTTTTCTTAACCACTTCCGATCTCATTGCCATGCCATTCCAATGTACACCGAGGGTTCCAAGTCTTCTGACGGCGTCGGATTCGCAGCAGTGTTTCCGGACAGTGTCGTGCGAGGGCATTTATTAACCTCGGTTAGCATTTTTAGGGCTGAATTGTATGCCATTCTCGTAGCACTTATCCGTATTGCATCTATGCCTGCGTCAGCATTTGAGGTAGTTTCAGACTCCTTAGAGGTTTACAGGCTATAAGAAAATTTGATACACCTCATCCATTGGTTCTTCGTATCCAAATTTGGATACGCCGTATCTCTAGCAAACACAAATATGTATACTATTTTTTTGTTGGGTCCCTGATCATGTTGACATACAGGGCAATGAACAGACAGACACTGCTGAGCGGTCAGCAGTACATGACCTCCCAGTTTCATATAGAGGTGTTCCATTCACAGACTATTTTGCTGTAATTGCTACCCACCTTCTCATCCATTGGCAACAACGTTGGTCTGATCTGCTACATAATAAATTATATATATTCAACCAAGTATAGGTTTCTGGCCGTCTTCTTGTCATCAATGTCGAGGTTGGGAGACCACTCTCCCGTCTTATTCACGAGTATCTCATGGAGAGGCGCCCTGTCCAACTCTGTAAGAATTGTCAATTCCCAGTTTCTGTTCGCCATATTCTGTTAGACTGTCCACTCTATCAACGAGCACGCAGAATTTACCTCCAACGTCGTCGCCGCTCTACTGCCCTTACGTACCTTCCCTTCTTGTTGATGGACTCTCCTTTAACCCAGACTCATTGACTTTTTGACAGCAACTAATTTACTAAACAAACTCTGATGATGATGCCTCTAGCACTCCCCACAGCCCTCTCTACCTCAACCTCTTGTTACCCTCTACCCCTGCACTCTCCACTGCCCCTCTGCACCCCATAACCTAATAATAATCCCTCTCCCTCTTACCACCAAATACCCCTGCACCCTTCCCTGCCCTGCTGCCCTGCCCTGCACCCTTCCCTGCCCTGCTGCCCTGCCCTGCACCCTTCCCTGCCCTGCTGCTCTGCCCTGCTGCGCTGTAAGACCCATGTAGATTCAGCGCTTTTTTTATTATAATAGTAATATCGGTGAGCCATACCTCGATTTAAGAGATAATTTCTTCTGTACTATATGCTGATACTTCAACACTCTCCTGAATGGAACTCTATCAAAAGCCTTACTGAAGTCCATTTACATACTATCACATTCCATGTCTTAGTCTACCACCTCAAATCCTTTACTGAAAAAAAGAATGCTAGTAAATCTGTCAGGCAAGATTGTTCCTTTATAAACCCGTGTTGAGACTCTTTGATCAAAACATATCTTTTAAGATGACTTCAAACTGTATCCACAATAGTTGACTCCAAGTTTCCCATAATGAGGTTAATTTGACCCTAAGGTCAAATTAACCCTAAGGTCAAATCTCACACTTTGTACATGACTGTCACAATTGTTTGTTAAGTTTCATGAAAACAGTTCATCAGGATCTGGTAACTTGTTTGATTTCGATGTGGAAAATAAACACATAAGCAGTATAATGTGAGCCTTTATTGACAACGTTTCGTCCACGCAGTGGGCTTTATCGAGTCGGTATTTTATACCATTTATTTCCTTGATTTCGATGTATCTAGTTGCATAATTTATTTTCGTCCTTACAATGTATAATTATTACATCCTCTTGAGAAAAAATAAATGTTAAAAATGGTATACATATCTTTGTCACCAACAATAAACTGACCTGAATTCCCCCTACCATTTTTTACTTATTTAGTTAATAAGGTGACATTCTACACTTTTCAATCGCCTGTAAATGTCTCTTTTTACACAAAAAAATGTTCTTATCTATTGTTTACATTTAGGAAGAAATGCAACATATGTAGGTTGTACATTGCTAATAAAAATGTCAGATTGGCGTTCATTAATATCGTCTAACTGTCGTCGTTCACGCTAATCCCTAGTCAGTCGCTAATCCCTAGTCAGTCGCTAATCCCTAGTCAGTCGCTAATCCCTAGTCAGTCGCTAATCCCTAGTCAGTCGCTAATCCCTAGTCAGTCGCTAATCCCTAGTCAGTCGCTAATCCCTAGTCAGTCGCATTACGCTTCACTAAACACGAATCCCTTAAGACCGTATAATATTCGCAATGAATATTGGGTACTCTAACTTTTATTAGCAATTCCATGAGATTTTGAAACAAAGTGATTTGTGATCGTATTTTCCAAGGTGTTCATTAAGCTCAAGATTATGTATCAAAGATTCCGTGTTTGATATAGTCATATCAAACAGTTTATTTCCTCTAGTTGCTTCTGTCAAATTGCTACAATCAGTTTCTCATTTAAACTACATTTTCATATCTAGAATCTGCGTAAGAAAGGTATACAATACCGACATGGTGAAAGTTAAGACCATCTTTTGTATATAGTTCTACTGTCTTCAAGTTATGTACTAGAATCTGCATTGATAAAACCACTGGTGGGCGAAACGTCTAAAAAAAAGATACCCAAATGTTGCACATGTGTCTTAACTTTCATTTCTAGAAACTGTAGAAATTGTCTCAAAAAAGTTTTCCCTCTTTTCTATCTACGTTTGGAGAGTCGAAGATGACACTTAAGATTAACTTTTCATGGCCTTCAAGAAACCATTGATGCAACTATTGACTCGTGTGGTTGCCCTCTCATCGGTGTTATAAAACACATTCCTGAAATTTTCTTGCTGTATCTTAATTAGAAGTTAGTTAGTTTAATATCTTTATTATGCACCCCATACCCATCCTGTGGGCGGTAGTCAAAAGATTACAGAGGTACATAATGGGTCCAGGGACTGGACCTCAAAGTTTGATAGCTGAGCAAGTTACAAAGGTAATGAACTCAGATGGTCACAATCATGACAAGTTACAAAGGTATTTGCAGATTACAGAGGTATATATAGGGTCCAGAGACTAGGCCCCAAAGTTTTGATAGCTGAACAAGGTACAATGGTAATTAATTCACTAGTTACAAGGTAATGAATCATGTAAGTAAATTTACTTACGTCTGTACATGGTTGCACTCATGAACAAATTATAAAGCAATGAGCAATCTATTAGTCTACACCCAGCCACAACTGTAATGAGTTATTGGTGCAAATTTTAATTGTTGGGTCACACACACACACATATATACATATACACATACATATATATACACACACACATACACACACATACATGTATATACATACACACATACACATACACACATGTGTATGTGTATATGTATATATGTGTGTGTGTGTGACCCAACAATTAAAATTTGCACCAATAACTCACTACAGTTGTGGCTGTAAATTAAAAGAAGATTGCGATTGTTACTGAAGTGGGCTGCTATTATTTTGACTTTTATTTGTAAAATAGCGTGAAACTTTTTTTTTGTTAAATCGTATTAAAAATAACTAAGCAGACGTTCCTTGATTGGCTTCATTATTTCATGGCTGATGCTTCTTACAGAATATCACTCAGTAAGTTTATGTATATTTGTCGTCATATTAAAATGGTTGAAAGAAATTAGAATTGATGGCCCCAGCTCTCTCTCTCTCTCTCTCTCTCTCTCTCTCTCTCTCTCTCTCTCTCTCTCTCTCTCTCTCTCTCTCTCTCTCTCTTTATATTAGCTCTCTTTAAGTGGGAGCTGGACCTGACCAGCTGGGTTGTGGCTCCTACGTTGGATTGCGTACGTCCAACAGTAACAGTCTGGTTCATCAGCCCTTGATCTACCGCGAGGCCTGGTCATGGACGGGGCCATGGGGGGCGTTGACCCCCAGAAACACCCTCCAAGTAGACTCCAGATGCAATCTGTGCGAGAACTGGAGAATGACTCTTCTGATCTACTTCAAACTTTCAGTGCTGGTGAGTTTTGTTGAACCCAGAGTTCGAATTATTATTTAATTACATTCGTCTCAATTTAGCAACTATATGGAATAAAATGTAGTGATATCTGTTCAATAACTTATTAATTCCTCTTCTCATCGACTTAAAAATATTACTGCAGATATTCTCAGTAAGATGACACACCTGCAGATGTTATCAGAAAGAAGGATGACACACCTGCAGATGTTATCAGAAAGAAGGATGACACACCTGCAGATGTTATCAGAAAGAAGGATGACACACCTGCAGATATTCTCAGTAAGAAGGATGACACACCTGCAGATATTCTCAGTAAGAAGGATGACACACCTGCAGATATTCTCAGTAAGAAGGATGACACACCTGCAGATATTCTCAGTAAGAAGGATGACACACCTGCAGATATTCTCAGTAAGAAGGATGACACACCTGCAGATGTTATCAGAAAGAAGGATGACACACCTGCAGATATTCTCAGTAAGAAGGATGACACACCTGCAGATGTTATCAGAAAGAAGGATGACACACCTGCAGATGTTATCAGAAAGAAGGATGACACACCTGCAGATATTCTCAGTAAGAAGGATGACACACCTGCAGATATTCTCAGTAAGAAGTATGACACACCTGCAGATATTCTCAGTAAGAAGGATGACACACCTGCAGATATTCTCAGTAAGAAGGATGACACACCTGCAGATATTCTCAGTAAGAAGGATGACACACCTGCAGATGTTATCAGTAAGAAGGATGACACATCTGCAGATGTTCTCAGTAAGAAGGATGACACACCTGCAGATGTTCTCAGTAAGAAGGATGACACACCTGCAAATATTCTCTGTAAGAAGGATAACACACCTGCAGATATTCTCAGTAAGAAGGATGACACACCTGCATATATTATCAGTAAGGAGGATGACACACCTGCAGATGTTATCAGAAAGAAGGATGACACACCTGCAGATATTCTCAGTAAGAAGGATGACACACCTGCAGATGTTATCAGAAAGAAGGATGACACACCTGCAGATGTTATCAGAAAGAAGGATGACACACCTGCAGATATTCTCAGTAAGAAGGATGACACACCTGCAGATATTCTCAGTAAGAAGGATGAAACACCTGCAGATATTCTCAGTAAGAAGGATGACACACCTGCAGATATTATCATTAAGAAGGATGACACACCTGCAGATATTCTCAGTAAGAAGGATGACACACCTGCAGATATTCTCAGTAAGAAGGATGACACACCTGCAGATATTCTCAATAAGAAGGATGACACACCTGCAGATATTATCAGTAAGAAGGATGACACACCTGCAGATATTCTCAGTAAGAAGGATGACACACCTGCAGATATTCTCAGTAAGAAGGATGACACACCTGCAGATATTCTCAGTAGGAGGATGACACACCTGCAAATATTGTCAGTAAGAAGGATGACACACCTGCAGATGTTCTCAGTAAGAAGGATGACACACCTGCAGATATTCTCAGTAAGAAGGATGACACACCTGCAGATATTCTCAGTAAGAAGGATGACACACCTGCAGATATTCTCAGTAAGAAGGATGACACACCTGCAGATGTTCTCAGTAAGAAGGATGACACATCTGCAGATGTTCTCAGTAAGAAGGATGACACACCTGCAGATGTTCTCAGTAAGAAGGATGACACACCTGCAGATATTCTCTGTAAGAAGGATAACACACCTGCATATATTCTCAGTAAGAAGGATGACACACCTGCAGATATTATCAGTAAGGAGGATGACACACCTGCAAATATTGTCAGTAAGAAGGATGACACACCTGCAGATGTTCTCAGTAAGAAGGATGACACACCTGCAGATGTTCTCAGTAAGAAGGATGACACACCTGCAGATGTTCTCAGTAAGAAGGATGACACACCTGCAGATGTTCTCAGTAAGAAGGATGACACACCTGCAGATGTTTTCAGTAAGAAGGATGACACACCTACAGATGTTCTCAGTAAGAAGGATGACACACCTGCAGATATTCTCAGTAAGAAGGATGACACACCTGCAGATGTTTTCGGTAAGAATGATGACACACCTGCAGATGTTCTCAGTAAGAAGGATGACACACCTGCAGATGTTCTCAGTAAGAAGGATGACACACCTGCAGATGTTCTCAGTAAGAAGGATGACACACCTGCAGATATTCTCAGTAAGAAGGATGACACACCTGCAGATGTTCTCAGTAAGAAGGATGACACACCTGCAGATGTTCTCAGTAAGAAGGATGACACACCTGCAGATGTTTTCAGTAAGAAAGATGACACACCTGCAGATGTTCTCAGTAAGAAGGATGACACACCTGCAGATGTTCTCAGTAAGAAGGATGACACACCTGCAGATGTTCTCAGTAAGAAGGATGATACACCTGCAGATATTCTCAGTAAGAAGGATGACACACCTGCAGATATTCTCAGTAAGAAGGATGACACACCTGCAGATGTTCTCAGTAAGAAGGATGACACACCTGCAGATGTTCTCAGTAAGAAGGATGACACACCTGCAGATGTTCTCAGTAAGAAGGATGATACACCTGCAGATGTTTTCAGTAAGAAGGATGACACACCTGGAGATGTTTTCAGTAAGAAGGATGACACACCTGCAGATGTTCTCAGTAAGAAGGATGACACACCTGCAGATGTTCTCAGTAAGAAGGATGATACACCTGCAGATGTTCTCAGTAAGAAGGATGACACACCTGCAGATGTTCTCAGTAAGAAGGATGACACACCTGCAGATGTTCTCAGTAAGAAGGATGACACACCTGCAGATGTTCTCAGTAAGAAGGACAGATGCTTGTTTGGAATTTTACTCATATTGATACAAAATTTGAATTGATGGATTTAGAGAAATTGCTGGAAAATGCCTTATCTGATAGGCTTCAAACTTTTAGTGTTGGTGAGCTATATTAAAATGAAGCTTGGCATTCAGTCTTAACAGTGTGGATGTTAATTAGCCAATTTTATTAAATGAAATGGGAGGCCTGGTCAAGGACTCGGCCGCGGGAGCGTTGACCCCGTGAACACCCCCCAGGTAGACTTCAGGTTGTTGAGGTGGCTCGGACATGTAGAGAGGTTGGACCAAAATAGACTAACTTCGAGAGTGTATAAATCTGTAGTGGAGGGAAGGCGGGATAGGGGTCGGCCTAAGAAAGGTTGGAGGGCTTGGACTTCCAGCAAACATGCGTGAGCGTGTTAGATAGGAGCGAATGGAGACAAATGGTTTTTAGGACTTGACGTGCTGTTGGAGTGTGAGCAAGGTAACATTTATGAAGGGATTCAGGGAAACCGGCAGGCCGGACTTGAGTCCTGGAGATGGGAAGTACAGTGCCGGCACTCTGAAGGAGGGGTGTTAATGTTTCAGTTTTGTAGCTGTAGTGTAAGCATGCCTCTGGCAAGACAGTGATGGAGTGAATGATGATGAAAGTTTTTCTTTTTCGGGTCACCCTGCTTTGGTGGGAGACGGCCGATGTGTTAATAATAAAAAAAAAAATCTTATGAAACGCATGAAACATTTTTGGGTTTACGCCGTGTAAGTGCCTGATTTTACTAATATACTTAAAAAAACGCTTATAACTGGAAAATACATCTACTTAAGTGCTGATCTACTTTTTCTCAAAGGAAGCTTTGCCTTGATTTTGGCCTAAGTGGTTTTCGTGAAATACTGGAGAATGCCTCTAATCTAGAGGGAAGTTTAGACTAATTTGGCTTGCATGGGTGCCAGGGAGCCGTTTTCCATGACAAAAATGGGGAATAAGGGTTTTCTTACGATAAGACAATTTGTGAATGCCTTAACCGATAATATTCAAGACATCAAAGCTGGTAACTGGATAACTTGTGACCAGACTCGCGTGGCAAGTGCTGCTGTATTTGGGGATATTGTTCTCTGTACGACAACCAGAAAATACCTTTTCAGATTAGCTTTAAACTTTTTAATTTGATATGTTGAATGTTGAAGACAGATTAAAACAACTGAAGTTAAATCAAGTTTATAAACTCACAAACAGTGTCCAGAATATCTTGCTGCCAATTTTGTCAAGGCTGGGAACCAAAGCAATCACAGTACTAGCGGGAGAGAGCACAACTTAAATAACAATAAAGGAATGGAACAGACTGCCTGCACATGTCAAAGCCAGTCATAGCATAAACCAGTTCAAGAAGAGAGCCAAAATGTACCTAGTGAATGTAGCCACAGAAAGGGAAGAAAATTATTTTTTATATTTTTATCTAACACCCATGTAAATATAAATAACTTAATTTACCTTATTCCTAGTATATCTCCTTTATAGTATAATAATAAGATATTATCTCCTTTATAGTATAATAATAAGGTAACAAAAATACCCCAATAGAAATAAGTCTGACTTTTTTGGGTTATCCTGGGTTCTCTACACACATGCTGCTATGTATGACAATCTGTGTAACTGTATTTGTGTATACCTGAATAAACTTACTTATTCAAAGCTGATGTTTCTCAGTGTCAGGTTTGAATTGGCTGTGTAGTCCTAATTTGCCATTTTTATTATATAAATTTAGTTATTAGTTTTCCTGTGATAATTTGTAGATGCTTCATCAAATCACCAACACTAATATTTAACTGCATTGAAATTCATGGCCCACTCTGCACTGCTGCTGTTGCATGTATTGAGATGCAATGAGATCGGTTGTGCAAGACAAGGGCACCTTTCTCTGATCGCTCAGCCCTGAAAAATATCTAGTGGATATTGGATCCTCTTCCTCAGGAAGCGACCTCAAGTACCTACTTGCTCTTAGAGAAACAGCTGTATGGAAACATTTCCAACATCACTACCTGCCCCTGAATCGAACCCGGGTTTTCTGAAGTTGCCTGTGAAACATAAGCTGCCTATATTTTTATTAATTATGAAATGAATAAAAACTCGACTCTGAAATGTAAAAACATTTGTAGGTTCAGATACAACTCATTTCTAAATGTTTAAGAAAATAAATTTCAACGAATTTTATCCACAATGACATATTACCTGCCACTCTGAAAATAATACCTGACTTTTCCTATGGTCATGGACAGGAGCACGGGGCGTTGACCCCGGAACACCCTCCAGGTATGTAAATAACTCATAACCATTTAAATTAGCCTGAATTCGAGAACACCTTGTATTGGTTATTAGGAATAACTCATTGCCACATATAAACTACATATAAAATCATTTTGTGACTAAATTCATGTCAACATAACTACTCATTATGATTGTTACCAGGTTAAAAACATGTCAACAGTTCATTAATAATATAACCTGGTTAGCTATCGAAAAGTTTGGGCCAGTGACCAGCCAGGAATAAATTATACGTGCCTCTGATATATTTTAACTATCGCTCACAGATTTGTATGAAATAAACTGCATAATTATTAAACTTACTACCCAAGGACGTTGTCTCAAGTTTCCTATGAAACTGTGAGTTTCATTTATGAGTATTTTGTGATGGTGCGATAATATCACGAGGGAGACATAGAGGAAATTGTATTTCTTGAGCACCTTCATCTGTTCGTGGTGGCCGGTGTGGCCACTCAGGCTCTTCATCTGTTCGTGGGGCGTGTGTGGCCCTCAGGCTCTTCATCTGTTCGTGGTGGCCGGTGTGGCCACCAGGCTCTTCATCTGTTCGTGGTGGCTGTGTGGCCACTCAGGCTCTTCATCTGTTCGTGGTCCGGGTGTGGCCACTCAGGCTTTCATCTGTTCGTGGTGTGCTGTGTGTGGCCACTCAGGCTCTTCATCTGTTCGTGGTGGCCGGTGTGTGGCCCCAGGCTCTTCATCTGTTCGTGGTGGCCGGTGTGTGGCCACTCAGGCTCTTCATCTGTTCGTGGTGGCCGGTGTGAGGCCACTCAGGCTCTTCATCTGTTCGTGGTGGCCGGTGTGTGGCCACTCAGGCTCTTCATCTGTTCGTGATGGCCGGTGTGTGGCCACTCAGGCTCTTCATCTGTTCGTGGTGGCCGGTGTGTGGCCACTCAGGCTCTTCATCTGTTCGTGGTGGCCGGTGTGTGGCACTCAGGCTCTTCATCTGTTCGTGGTGGCCGGTGTGTGGCCACTCAGGCTCTTCATCTGTTCGTGATGGCCGGTGTGTGGCCACTCAGGCTCTTCATCTGTTCGTGGTGGCCGGTGTGTGGCCACTCAGGCTCTTCATCTGTTCGTGGTGGCCGGTGTGTGGCCACTCAGGCTCTTCATCTGCTCGTGGTGGCCGGTGTGTGGCCACTCAGGCTCTTCATCTGTTCGTGATGGCCGGTGTGAGGCCACTCAGGCTCTTCATCTGTTCGTGGTGGCCGGTGTGTGGCCACTCAGGCTCTTTATCTGTTCGTGATGGCCGGTGTGTGGCCACTCAGGCTCTTCATCTGTTCGTGGTGGCCGGTGTGTGGCCACCAGGCTCTTCATCTGTTCGTGGTGGCCGGTGTGTGGCCACCAGGCTCTTTATCTGTTCGTGATGGCCGGTGTGTGGCCACTCAGGCTCTTCATTTGTTCGTGGTGGCCGGTGTGTGGCCACTCAGGCTCTTCATCTGTTCGTGGTGGCCGGTGAGTGGCCACTCAGGCTCTTCATCTGTTTGTGGTGGCCGGTGTGTGGCCACTCAGGCTCTTCATCTGTTCGTGGTGGCCAGTGTGTGACCACTCAGGCTCTTCATCGCCATTCACAAGGATGGAAGAAATTCATGTTATCGTGGAGAAAAATAATAATAATAATACTTATAATAAAAATAATAGCAACAACAAATATATCAACAACAACAAATACATAAACAACAACAACAACAATTATTATTATCATTATTATTATTATCATCAACAATAAAAATAATAAAGTCTTTATCGAATAAACGGTAGTAAGATTTGATCCCAAAAGTCCCTGGCCAGCTTGAAGGTTCCGTCTTAGTAGATATCAGAGGAGAGTATTATGGCCCTAACTAGATGTGTTAGTCACTGCGTTATCTAAGAAACATATCTTGGTATGGTATACCTTCAGTCAGGTGTCCCTCAATGCCCATGCCAGGAATATCACAGAGTGTTGCATGAGTTTCTGATGCAGTTAAATATTAGTGTTAAAGATTTTATGCGAATCAGAAGTGACATTCAAAAGTTATCACACAGAAATTAATATTGCAATTTATTCAGTATTAAGGTTTACACAGTAGAAGTTTATTCAAGTCTGCCACTAAGAAATATTTGCTCTGAAAATTCGATGCCATTCTGAAGATAGATATTCTCTAGTTATCTCACAACTATCATTATCCCAAGACAGAGCAACACTTGAAGTTTGAAGACACTCAGATGCTTTAAAATTTTGAAGTTAATCGAATGAGGTATTCACAAATTATCGCACGAGAACTCGTACTTCCATTTTTCCAATTTATTAATGATAAATATTAAATTGGGACCTACACAGACCAAACGTTTATGGTTTAAAGTTCCTTAAAAGAGATGAATCCCAGTTATCTCACAAAACCAGTCTGTAATAATGTTGGTACACTCTAGTTACTGAAGGAAAAATAAAGCTATACCTTTTCAATATTAAAATTGACAAAATAGTATCTTTATAGTTTACAAACATCATCAAAGCTCTTCTAAGTAGGATATTCCAGTATTGAAAGGTTGAAGCTAATCAGCAGAGGCTTTCTGAAGTTATTACATGGAAACAACACTCGGGAATGGTTTATATATAATTGATCAGAGAGCATCTGTACAGGCAGTTGTTCCATGAACCTTTCTCTAGTTATATTTCACAAGGATTCAGAATTTGTGTCACATACCAAAAGGCATTTTGAAATTATAAACGAAAGCCCTGGAGAATGTTAGTGGAAGACGTAAACACAGAACATGACAAGAATGCGACGATTGTGGTACATAATTGCATGAAGCTTCATGTACGTTGGTCACCGACCAATCTGAAAAATATGTGCCTGTATTTATGACCTCGGCTCCATGAACGTCAGTACACGTGATAGGAATAAAGCAGAAAGAAACAGAAATATCTTATGTTTTTAAATAATAGCATAGAAGATTTGATGTTAATTAGAAGAGGCATTAACAAGTTATCACATGGAACCTAATATCCCAATTTAATCAATAAAAATAGCAAATTAGAACCTACACAGCCGACAATTGATTCAAACTTTCCACTCAGAAAACACCAGCTTTGATAGTTTAAAGCCTGTCTGTAAAGGCATTCTCTAATTATTTCACAGGGATAAGAATCGCAAAACACACCAGTACTTGAAGTTTGAAGCCGCTCAAAAGTAGCATTATCAAGTTATCGGCGCTGACGTTTTAAAGCCAATCCGATGAGACATTCATCAATTATAACATGATAACCGATGTGGAATAAAAACAGGCACATCAATGTGACTCTAAAACAATACACAAATAACACATAGGATAAGATAACTTATAACGACGTTTCGGGTCCGTTTTGGACCATCATCTAGCGGGTTATTTATGTAAGAAAACCGATATTTCCCTTTTTGAAATTTCTTCACGAAAACTTTCACACTGGAACTTACACAAGCCAAAATAAATACAAACTTTTCTTTTACTAAAATCCCCCGGCATGTGAGGTTTAAAGCCGATCAGATGACACATTATCCGGTTATTTGAAAGAAAACAATTGTATAATAAAATTGGCAAATAAAAAGTAACACAATTTCAAATGAAGGCGAAGTTACCTTTGAGTCTCGTGTTACTTATATAATCCAACAATTACAAGTTCATTAACAACATTAATAAATTTGAAAAATTAGTACCAAATGTTTCATCCACTTCATTAGATATTTCAGTCATTAAAAAATTGATGTCATTCACTCGAGGTAAACCAAAGTCACTGACTGAAAAAAATATACTACACCTTTTCGAAAATGAAATTGGTAAAATAGCAACTTCACATTCCACTAACATTCAACCTTCTTCTAGGTAGGAAAGACTAATGTTGAATGTTTAAAGACGATCAAAAGAGATTTTCCAAATTTATCACATGGCAACCAAAATCGGGAATGTTTATATAAAACTTTTTTTTTTTATATTTTATTAAAAAAAACACATTATACATAAATTGCAATTGTATCAAACTTAACATTATACATACCAAGAACCACACCTCTGAACATAATAAAAATCAGCACATTTCTTTACAATCCACCTCCATTACACCTGAACTAAACAAGCCTATATATGCAACAACACTCATTAATACAAAACAGTACATGAAAATCTAAACCTCCTCCAGGGTAACTTCCTAGATGTACCCTCATAATCCCCCACCCACAACCCACCCAAAGCACCCTACATATTGTACAGCTTTTATATTTTTCCATACCTACACATACCAACACACATGTGTAGTAACAAAAAATAACACATAGGACACCAAACGTGGCAAGATTACTCCAGTTCTCCTGTTTCTCCATACCAAACAGAGACAAAAACAGTAAACATTACTATAAAGTTCAGCTTATTTATCCTGCACTTCTAAATAGATACCTCAAATTAAATTTCCGGCCTTACTGTTACCCCTCCTGTCCCCCCCCTTAACTTTGAATATTCAAACAACCTTAGAACATTAAGACATAACAGGTTATTATGTCTCTCCATGTCTACAAACAAAGTACATGTCTAAACTCGACACCGTACATTACATGTCATAAGGGAACCACTAAGTCACTTTTATCACGTGACTAAAACAAAAAAAATATAACATCATCCTATATACATTGTCATACATAATAACATGACCCAACCGGCCACTGTCTTGACCAACATGACATGTTTACCTTATACAGTTATTACACAAAACTAGGAAAGCCACCTCTATATTTCCCAAAAAAAAATCCCATTAATCCCTCCCCCTCCGCCCCGTCAGAAGTCCTTGATCAGTAACACACACACTTTCAAACCATATACTTACAAAATTCTAAAGGTCCATCCTCGGCGCCCCAAAAACCAGGGCATCCAAGTAAGTTCTCCGTCACAATCACCCCCCCCCACACATATCCGTCCATTCTCTTTCAATATAAGAAAGCACATACGCCCGCACACACCAAAAATCCCTCCCCCTTCGAGAGTCCAGTCACTTTCAGCTTCACCCTCCTCTCCCTCCCACTCCTCTCACTTCTAAAAGTCTGCCCACTGTCATACTTCTGTAACTGTCAGGAAAAACCTATCCCACCCTGCACCATACAACAACCTATTCCTGCATTTTGTTCTATACATCGAAGCCGCCATAGCCTTTACTCGGACTCCTCCCTGTTCCCCCGCAAAATCCATGAAACATACACGTAATCAACTGCCACATACATGAGTGCTCTCCTTACATCCTCATGCACCCCACCAATATCTAAACTCAGCACCCTCAAAGCATTTATTCCTCCTCCCCCCATCAAACAGATCACCCCTCCCAACCATTCCCTAAGTCGCCCTAAGCTTTGCAAAATATACAGCATGGTATGCAGTATCCTCCTCACCACACCTATCACAAAATGGCGTCACTGCCAACCCCATTTTATATAGCACTGCCCTTGATGCAACTACCCCATGCAAAAACCTATATACCACCTCTCTCACCCTCGTCTTCAGCCGCAAACCTCGCAACCCACCCCATATTCCCTCCAGTTATATACTGGGAACACTGCCTCCCTACCACCACATCAGCACCCTCCCCAACCCTCCCCATTGCCCTTGCTGTAACACTCCGAGGGTCCCTCACTGCCAAAATACTTCTCAACATATCACCACACTTCAACAAGTCCTTCCCCCTCCACCACCGTGTCAATTCATTCATAACCCTTTCCACCCTTCTTCCCTGGTCCCCCCTTTCCTTAGATAGCAATACTTTACATACATGCCCATAAGATGACTCCTAACGTTTATGAGCCCCAGACCCCCCAAACCCCGCCTTGTCATAACAACCTCCTTATTTAACCAATGCTTTCCAAAACCCCACACAAATCTCAAAACCTTTCTTTCCAATTCTAGCACATCCCCACTCAACACAGGAAAAACCACCGCCACATACCATAACTTACTATACACTAATGTATTAACCACTACCACCCTTTGCTGTAATGTTAACTCCCCCGTTCTCCACCCTCCCATCCTCCTTAAATCCCCCCCCACAACCTCCTCAGCATTCACTCTCCGAGCCTCACAGACATCTCCCATAAAAATAACACCACAGATCTTTACCCTCCCTACGACAGTCCATCCAAAACTCTTCCCCATGCCACCCCCCACCCATGAACCCACCTCCAACAGCTTAGACTTAGTAGTATTAATGGCTAAACCCGTCGCCCTGCCAAAAATCTCAAGAATCCGGCCCACGTTTCTTAAACCCTCCTCACCCACGACCAACACAGTTGTGTCATCCACATATCCCACAATGCCAGACCCATGCTCCAGAACCTCTTTTCCCTCCCCTACTCCCACCTCAATCAGGCTGTACAGCGGGTTCTGCAAGCATGCAAAAAGGATCTGCGACAAAGGGCACCCCTGCCGCAAACCCTTCTCCATTCGCACTTCCCTACCCACCAAACCATTTACTTGTACCCTCACACTCGCATCCTTATACAACAACTTAGCCCATTCAACTATCTCATCACCAAAACCTTGCTTTCTCATTATCATCCACAACATTTCTCTGTCAACACTATCATACGCAGCCTTCCAATCTAAAGCCAGCACACCACCACCATACTATTTTCAATGAAGTCCGTATCCTTGCATGCCCCTGATTCATACTCCGTCCAGGTATACCATATTGCCCAGCCTCAATCACCCTCTCTAAAACCCTCTTCATCCTATTCCCTAGCACCTTAGCAAATATTTTATAGTCAGCACACATCATGGACAAGCCCCTATAATCACTAATTGATTTCCCTGCCTCCCTCTTTTTAACTAATACTATAACCCCCGTGCGCTGAGTTGTTCCCAAACACCCAGTCTCTTTCATACAATTCATTAATCGTACCAGACACTCTCTTATTACACCCCAATGCTCCATATAAAAGTCGTTCGGTATCCCATCCAGACCCGGCGCTTTCCTCAAACTCATGCTTTTCACAGCCAACCACACCTCTTCTTCACTTATACCCCCTTCCATGCCGGTCCTATCTTCGTCTCCCAACACCTGTCGTATACCATCTACAATGACTCCCTTCTCCCCTCCTCCACCCACACCCTTTGCAAGTATTGCTTAAACCTCTGAGCCAAAAATAGACTCATAGCCTCAGTCGATTTCATCTTCTGTCCCCGGACGTATCCTTCCACATCCTCATCTACCTCCAGCCCCATCACCGTCATACCCGTCCTCCTCTGCCGAAATGACCGCAAAACAGTTGTCGAAGGCTTGTCGCCCCACAAGACATCGTCCATACCCCACGCAAACGTATCGCATTGAACCGCTCGTTTTGTATCTCTCGCAACTGCCCCTTTATAACTCCCACCTCTTCCACCTGTGTGCTCCTTCCTCTCTCATAACAAAGCTCAAGCAGCCCCTCCAAATACTTCTGTAAACCATATTTCCATTGCTTTTCCTCTCTTCCCTTACCTTATAAAGTCTCTAATGCCCGGTTTCGCACATTGCTCCCACCATTTTAGTACATCTTTCTCCAGCTTCCCCTTTTTCTCATACTTTCTCCCACCATTCTTCAAAAGCGTCCCTTCCCTCCTCACCCCCAAAAGCTTCACATTGAGTTTCCAATAACCGGGTACCATTTCACCATTCCCTCCCATCCTACCTCCACCAATACACCCTATGATCTGAAAAGCCCACGTCTACATACCCAATCTCCCCACCGTTACCACCCGTGACACATAAACTCTGTCCAAGCGTGCAGCGTATCCCGTCGGACAAAGGTATGATCCACACCCCACCCACCCCCACCACATCAACCATCCCTGCACTCCCCAACACATCCCTCAAAATACTTAAGACACACCCAGCTTCACGGGGTTCGACATCCTTCTTCCTAATTACACAGTTCCAGTCGCCCCCAATTATCGTAACCTCAGCTAAACCTCCCATGAAATAAACTAAATGATCCCTCACAAAATCCTCCTTAATCCGTTTATTTCTTACAGCTGGCATATATACTCCCATGAAAGTAACTCTCACCCCCCATACCCCATGAACTCTGACTATCCTCCCTCCCTCCCTCCTCCCAAGTCAACAACTGAAAGGGACTGGACTCCCTCATTACTACCGCAACCCCTCCTTGAAGCTTCCCGAGCTACCCGCATACACTTTATACCCTTGCAACAACAAATCTCTACCATACCTGAAATTGTGCTCCTGTAAGAAGCCTATGTCCACCGCATACCGTCGCAAAGTCACCTCAACCCATTTCCTCTTAACCTCGGCCTTCAGACCATTCACGTTAAACGAGATACACTTGAATAAGATAGAGGTGGTTTTCCTTTTGACTTACATACTTTCTGCTTCGTGCTTTTCTGGGCTTCAGTAACCTTACTGTTGTCCTGCACACCCTTTACCTTTTCTGCCCTCTGCACCCCCCCTTGTCCCGTTTGTGGTGCCTCCACCCATATCTTCTTGCCTGACTTTTGGCCAGGCGTCAGGACATCGTCATCTGACACTACCATGGATCGCTTCCGTGATTCAGAACTAACATCCATGTTCCACCCACTATCCTCCCTGTGCACTGTTACCTGCACCTCCTGTATATCCAAACAGCTTGACTCAGCCCCATCACCCAACACCCCCCCCTCAGCACCCATTAACTTCACTGCAGCCTCACTGGCTTCCAAAACTCCCCCATCCTGGGGAGTATCCAAATATCCCCGCAATTCCTCCGGTAATGCAGCATCTTCCAAATCTACAGCACTCCTCTGTACTGCTGTCTCCAGCACCGCTGTGTCCTTCGACACAGTTGGCAAAGTACGACATATCTCCTCCGGGCCTTTCACAATCTCACTCCATGTGCCTTTGGGCGCCACTACCACTTCCTCAACCCGTACAGTAGGCTCCACTTCCGTAACATTCACCACATTCCTTGTACCATATTGCTGTCCCTGCCTCCTGTCACACTCTGCAGCAATATGTCCATAGGAACCACAGAGTCTGCATGTCCGTCTTTGACCTGCGTAGGTCACATAAACTTGAGTTCTAAACTCCTCCAAGACCACAAAAGACGGTATGGCCCGCCTCAGGGTCATCTTGAGGGTAAAGGAACCTTCCGGGAATCCCTCATAGATTCCTTCAGTCCATCGTCCCATCGTTGCATAGTGGATGACTCCATAATCCTTGAAAACATGCCGGATGTCTTGCTCATCCGCTTCGAACGGCAAATTACGAATTTTGACATATGTATAGTGCTTAGAAACATCTTTGAGTTTCACTTCCAAGGTAGCATTGATAGGCATAAATACTTCCTCATATTTCTCCACCAACCTCTCATAAACGCCGGTGGACGACAGTTTCACGAAGATTCTTGTACTCCCATTGAGCGCAATCCCATAGATGTCCTCATTATCTAATCCATAAACGTCTCGTAGAACGGTGGGCAAGATAACAGCTGCCGTCGAAGGGTACACAGCCCCTTTTACTAACTCAACACATACAGTGTTTATCCTCCGTCTGAACGCCGTCGCCATTTTGTAGTGAAAATATCCAAGGTCTCTGTTGTCACCACCAGAGGCCAGCACCAGACAACCTGCTGCGGCGAGAGCTGGGCGACGAATGTATATAAAACTGAGCAGCGGCAACTATACATACCAGCTGTTCCGAAGCTTCTTGTAATAATTCACCAGGGCTGAAGATCTGAAGCCGATCTGTTTAGACATTCTGTGATTATAAAAGAAAGACTTTGAGGAAGTTAGTGGAAGAGAAGTAGACAGTAACTCAATGTATTTCAGTATGTGATCCGCCAAATATAATCCCATATAGCATAATCTTAGTCCCCTGAACCTCATTGTATGAGATAGCAATAATTTAGAGTGCCATAAACTTCTAATTTAGTTATGTATTAGAGGCATTCACAAGTTATCACGTGGAAACTGCTATCTCAGTTTATTCACTATAAAAAAGACATAATCAGCCCAAAACTAATTCAACCATAAGCTAAGAAACATGTGTGTTCAAGTCAGAGAGCAATATCCTAAAATACCGCACCTCATTAGAGATTGAAGTCGCTCAGATGTTGCGATATCAGCGCTGAGGCTGGTTGCTCAGCGCTGAGGCTGGAAGCTGGTTGCTCAGCGCTGAGGCTGGTAGCTGGTTGCTCAGTGCTGAGGCTGGAAGCTGGTTGCTCAGCGCTGAGGCTGGTAGCTGGTTGATCAGTGCTAAGGCTGGAAGCTGGTTGCTCACCGCTGAGGCTGGAAGCTGGTTGCTCAGCGCTGAGGCTGGAAGCTGGTTGCTCAGCGCTGAGGCTGGTAGCTGGTTGCTCAGCGCTGAGGCTGGAAGCTGGTTGCTCAGCGCTGAGGCTGGAAGCTGGTTGCTCAGCGCTGAGGCTGGAAGCTGGTTGCTCAGCGCTGAGGCTGGAAGCTGGTTGCTCAGCGCTGAGGCTGGAAGCTGGTTGCTCAGCGCTGAGGCTGGAAGCTGGTTGCTCAGCGCTGAGGCCTGGAAGCTGGTTGCTCAGCGCTGAGGCGGAAGCTGGTTGCTCAGCGCTGAGGCTGGAAGCTGGTTGCTCAGCGCTGAGGCTGGAAGCTGGTTGCTCAGCGCTGAGGCTGGAAGCTGGTTGCTCAGCGAGGCTGGAAGCTGGTTGCTCAGGCTGAGGCTGGAAGCTGGTTGCTCAGCGCTGAGGCTGGAGCTGGTTGCTCAGCGCTGAAGCTGGAAGCTGGGTTGCTCAGCGCTGGTTGCTCAGTGCTGAGGCTGGAAGCTGGTTGCTCAGGCTGGCTGCTCAGCGCTGAGGCTGGAAGCTGGTTGCTCAGCTGAGGCTGGAAGCTGGTTGCTCAGCGGGCTGGTTGCTCCAGGCTGCTGGAGGCTGGAAGCTGGTTGCTCAGCGCTGCAGGCGGAGCTGGTTGCTCAGGCTGAGGCTGGAAGCTGGTTGCTCAGCGCTGAGCTGGTAGCGCGGTTGCTCAGCGCTGAGGCTGGAAGCTGGTTGCTCAGCGCTGAGCGTGGAAGCTGGTTGCTCGTGGTTGCTCAGCTGAGGCTGGAAGCTGGTTGCTCAGCTGAGGCTGGAAGCTGGTTGCTCAGGCTGAGGCCTGGGAAGCTGGTTGCTCAGCGCTGAGGCTGGAAGCTGGTTGCTCAGCTGAGGCTGGAAGCTGGTTGCTCAGCGCTGAGGCTGGAAGCTGGTTGCTCAGCTGAGGCTGGAAGCTGGTTGCTCAGCGCTGAGGCTGGAAGCTGGTTGCTCAGCGCTGAGGCTGGAAGCTGGTTGCTCAGCTGCTGAGGCTGGAAGCTGGTTGCTCAGCGCTGAGGCTGGAGCTGGTTGCTCAGCTGGAGGCTGGAGCTGGTTGCTCAGCGCTAGCAAGTGGTTGCCAGCTGAGGCGAGCGGTGCTCGGCTGAGGGGGGTTGCTCAGCTGAGGCGGAGCGGTTGCCAGCTGAGGCGGACTTTGCTCAGGCGGGCTGGAGTGGTGCCAGCGCGGTTGCCAGCGAGGCTGGAGCGGTTGCTCGCTGAGGCTGAGCTGGTTGCTCGCTGAGCTGGGTTTTCAGCTGAGGCTGGAAGCTGGTTCCAGCCGAGCTGGATGGTTGCTCAGCTGGTTGCCAGTGCGAGGCTGGACGGGCCGGCTGAGGCGGAGCGGTTGCCGCGCTGGTTGCCAGTGCTGAGGCGGGGTTGCCGGTCTGTTGCGGCTGGGCTAGCTGGTTGCCAGCCTGAGGCGAAGCTGGTTGCTCAGCTGGCTGGTGGTTGCCAGCGGTTTCAGTGTGAGGCTGGAAGCTGGTTGCTCAGCTGAGGCTGGCTGGTTCCAGCTGGGCTGACGTTGCCAGCGCAGGTGGTGCGTGCCGCTGGTTCTCAGCTGAGGCGGCGGTGCCAGTGTGAGCGGGCGGCTCAGCTGGGCTGGCTGGTTGCCAGCTGAGCTGGAGCTGGTTGCTCAGCGAGCTGGAGCTGGTTGCTCAGCGGAGCTGGAGCTGGTTGCTCAGCTGGGCTGGGCTGGTTGCTCAGCTGGGCTCTGTTGCCAGCCTGGCGGCGTGCCAGCTGAGGCTGGAAGCTGGTTCAGGCGGGCTGAGCTGGTGCTCCGCTGAGGCTGGAAGCTGGTGCTCAGCTGAGCTGAAGCGTTGCCGCTGAGGCTGGAACTGGTTGTCGCTGAGGAAGCGGTTTCAGCGCTGAGGCTGGACTGGTGCTCGCTGAGGCTGAGCTGGTTGCTCAGCGCTGAGGCTGGAGCTGGTTGTCAGCGAGGCTGAACTGGTTGCTCAGGCTGGGTGGGCTGGTTGCCAGCTTGTCGGCTGAGGTGGCTGGTTGCTCAGTGGTGGTGGCGCGGCGCTGTGCCAGGCGAGGTGGAAGCTGGTTGTCAGGCTGAGGTGGAGCTGTTGCTCAGCGCGGTGCTCAGGCTGAGGCTGGAGCTGGTTGCTCAGCGCTGAGGCTGGAAGCTGGTTGCTCAGCGCTGAGGCTGGAAGCTGGTTGCCAGCGTGAGGCCGGAAGCTGGTTGCTCAGCTGAGGACGGAGCTTGGTTGCTCAGCTGAGGCTGGAAGCTGGTTGCTCAGCGCTGAGGCTGGAAGCTGGTTGCTCAGCGCTGAGGCTGGAAGCTGGTTGCTCAGCGCTGGTTGCTCAGTGCTGAGGCTGGAAGCTGGTTGCTCAGCGCTGAGGCTGGTAGCTGGTTGCTCAGCGCTGGTTGCTCAGTGCTGAGGCTGGAAGCTGGTTGCTCAGCGCTGAGGCTGGAAGCTGGTTGCTCAGCGCTGAAGCTGGAAGCTGGTTGCTCAGCGCTGGTTGCTCAGTGCTGAGGCTGGAAGCTGGTTGCTCAGCGCTGGTTTCTCAGTGCTGAGGCTGGAAGCTGGTTGCTCAGCGCTGGTTGCTCAGCGCTGAAGCTGGAAGCTGGTTGCTCAGCGCAGGGCTGAAGCTGGTTGCTCAGCCTGAGGCTGGAAGCTGGTTGCTCAGCTGAGGCTGGAAGCTGGTTGCTCAGCGCTGAGGCTGGAAGCTGGTTGCTCAGCGCTGAGGCTGGGCTGGTTGCTCAGCTGAGGCTGGAGCTGGTTGCTCAGGCTGAGGCTGGAAGCTGGTTGCTCAGCTGAGGCTGAAGCTGGTTGCTCAGCGCTGAGGCTGGAAGCTGGTTGCTCAGCGCTGAGGCTGGAAGCTGGTTGCTCAGCTGAGGCTGGAAGCTGGTTGCTCAGCGCTGGAGGCTGGTAGCTGGTTGCTCAGCGGAGGCTGAAGCTGTTGCTCATCGCTGAGGCTGGAGCTGGTTGCTCAGGCTGAGGCTGGTAGCTGGTTGCTCCAGTGCTGAGGCTGGTAGCTGGTTGCTCAGTGCTGAGGCTGGTAGCTGTTGCTCAGCGCTGAGGCTGGTAGCTGGTTGCTCAGCGCTGAGGCTGGTAGCTGGTTGCTCAGCGCTGAGGCTGGAAGCTGGTTGCTCAGCCTGAGGCTGGAGCTGGTTGCCCAGTGCTGAGGATGGAAGCTGGTTGCTCAGCTGAGGCTGGAGCTGGTTGCTCAGTGCTGAGGTGGAAGCTGGTTGCTCAGTGCTGAGGATGGAAGCTGGTTGCTCAGTGCTGAGGATGGAAGCTGGTTGCTCAGTGCTGAGGCTGGAGCTGGTTGCTGAGCGGGAGGCTGGTAGCTGGTTGCTCAGCGCTGGGAGGCTGGAAGCTGGTTGCCCAGCGCTGAGGCTGGAAGCTGGTTGCTCAGTGCTGAGGCCGGAAGCTGGTTGCTCAGTGCTGAGGATGGAAGCTGGTTGCTCAGTGCTGAGGATGGAAGCTGGTTGCTCAGTGCTGAGGATGGAAGCTGGTTGCTCAGCGCTGAGGCTGGTAGCTGGTTGCTCAGCGCTGAGGCTGGAAGCTGGTTGCTCAGCGTGAGGCTGGAAGGCTGGTTGCTCAGCGTTGAGGCTGGAAGCTTTGCTCAGTGCTGAGGCTGGGCTGGTTGCTCAGCACTGAGGATGGAAGTTTGCTCAGACTGAGGATGGAAGCTGATTGTTCAAGATACTCAGAAATTATCGCATAAATACCAGTATTTTAATTTTTAAAATTTCTTCCTTAAACAAAATTGAGCCAAACTTTTTTTCTAAGTAAGATTCAGCAGCATTTAAGTTCATGTCAGTAAGTAGGACATGTAGTTGAGTACAAATACATAGGAAGTGCAACTGTCTGGCGTTCAGTAGACGGAGGATCAAGCCTCCACCACGTCTTAAGCTGAATGACCCACATGAGTTTAGCACTCAACATAAATTATTATTATTATGTAAGTAAGTAAAAAGTAATATACAACAGATCAAATTTTTTGTAGTGGTCTCGAGGTGGCACAGATGTTATGGGTACACAATAGATACATTATGTAGGTTTATCCTAGTGTAGGGAATAAAGTCAGACTGACTTACTTCTGATGGTAAGAGACATTGTCAAGGAACCTACATTGTTTACTAACATTGACGCACTGACATTGACACTGACATTGACACTGACATTGACACTGACATTGACACTGACATTGACACTGACATTGACACTGACATTGACACTGACATTGACACTGACATTGACACTGACATTGACACTGACATTGACACTGACATTGACACTGACATTGACACTGACATTGACACTGACATTGACACTGACATTGACACTGACATTGACACTGACATTGACACACTGACATTGACACTGACATTTACACAACTTGAAATCAAGGGAAATTTTCTTTTTAAGGAAAACTCATCAGCGCTAATAGTTTGAAGCCGACTAGAAGATGCATTCTCTAGTTATTGCACATAATCCAATCAAATTTACACTATAGAGACTATACGCAAAAAACAAAATCGTATATTTCACATTTACATCTGCTATTAAAAATGATTTCGTTCTGAATTGTTTTATTTTAGAGGAAAGTCTAAACCCGTAGGGTTACAGCACCTAGTAAATGGAAGGTTCGGATTCAATCAAAGGACGAAGATAAGTCTAGTTCCTTGAACAAAAGCTCTTCCCACATCAAGGCACGCCATCCAGAACTCATACAACAGTTACTTAGATAAAATAATACTATACCAAACAAGCATAAAAGTCACATACCTTAGCTGGAACAATTAGTTCAAAACCCGTCCTGGACCATTGTCAAGTCACAACTGGGAAGGAAATAGAGAAGGAAGGGTAATAATAATAATAATAATAATAATAATAATAATAATAATAATAATAATAATAATAATAATAATAATAATAATAATAATAATAATAATAATAATAATAATAATATCTTTATTTACTACAAGTACATGTAAAGGTATACAGTCCTAGCTGACATCAGTGACATACTACTATATAGAAAGCCCTTGTTATCCTGAGCATTTGCAAATTAGGTTAGTTTGTCCCAGGATGCAACCCACACCAGTCCACTAACACTCAGTTATTCATTTAACATGGCCAGCAGGTAAGGAAACACGTCCAACAGGAATCGAACTCTGACTTGTTCAGTAAAAAGTCACGGAGAAAATGAAGGAGGTTTTTAAGACGTCTGGAAGCAACAAGAGGATCTTCATAAGAACGGAAAGAGATTTAAAAGGAGCAGAATATCAAATAAATTACGAAGAATAAGACGCTTACCTGCGGAGGTTCATAGAGATTAAAAGTTAGAATAATGGATGGAAAATTTCCCAAAATCTGCACTTAGGAGAGGGGAAACCTCATTACGACGTTTCGGCAGTTGTGATATGGCAGTGGTCCAGGAGGACCGAAATGTCATCGTTGCTTTTAAATGTGTTTTACTGAAGAAACACTATTATACACTTTCCCAGACTAAAAGTTGCACAAAGCAGCCAGCCACTCCATTAACAATACCAACATTATTGTAAGTAAAAACACTAGTGTGGGGATTTTGCCGATCCCAAGACGTTTTCAAGAATGCTATGGGAATGAATTTCGGGAATTATCAATATAAAGTTGAGCAGGGAACCCCTTTTGCACGCGTTGTTGCAAAAGCTTCTAGTTACAGCTATTAGTGTTGAAAATTCAATGACGATTGTATAAGGATTTTGAATTTATAACTAAAAGTCTTGGAGAAAGTTAATGGAAAACAAGCAAACCCTCTTGACACTAGACTAAAATGCCTAAAAATACGTGCCTAAAAATTTTTTTATTGCATGTAAACTACATTTTTTATGCAGATAAGAAATAAATTTTTTGTATGATCGGCCCTGGCGTAAACCGTCCAAAATAAAAATTTAAGACCTCACTAAACTCGTAAATATTAAAATAGCCATAAAATGCGATTTTTCAATATTTTCAACTGTCTGTGTTGTAATTTATTTATTTAAATTTTTTCTCCAACCCTAAAACAAATAATTCCTCATTTTGTGCTTTAGGTTGTTAAATTTTTCCATAAAATTGACATTTACAAACCCAGATTTGAAGAAAAAATTCAGTTAAGATTCTTTCCAGGCTGAGGGACTGACCACCTCAAATATTATTTTCCCAAGGTTGATGGACTGATTACATTATTTTCATACCTTCATTTCATACCACAGTTGCTGCCCTGATTTGACTGAAAAAAAGTTATTTCAGTAATTTTTGAATCTATAAATTCCAATTTTTACGTCAGAAATTTTTTAAATTTGTCCTACATAGACTTAATTTAAGTAATGGGTCTTCATCCTTCATCGAGAACAGATTAATGCCCCCAATCGATAGGCTTTAAACCAAAAAATCAACTTCCGTTTTAGAAATGTATAGTTGAACACCATGATTAGGACACCATAAAGAAACACTGTAGGTTCACAAAAGACACCAATTTGGGAACACTATAAGGACTCACTTAGGTATCAGGGAAAGGGGCACCATAGTGTGTTCTTATGGTTTCCATAGATGACATAAACACTTTATATTACCCTTTCAAACTTTTCACCACAGGTGTAATTTACCTGAAAAATACGTTTGTTTAATAGTTCTGCACAAATTTTCAATTCCTTTTAAAGAGTGTTTAAAGAGGAGGAACCTTCATATGCTGGAGAAACCTTCAGTTTTGCTGTGGAACCTTCATGTCTGCTGGAGGAACCTTTACGTATGCTGGGGAACCTTCATGTTCGCTGAAGGAACCTTTCATGTCTGCGGGGAACCTTCATGTCTGCTGTAGGAACCTTTATATCTGTTGGAGGAACCTTCATGTCTGCTGGAGAACCTTCATGTCGCTGGAGGAACCTTCATGTCTGCTGGAGGAACCTTCATGACTGTGAGGAATCTTCATTTCTACTTGAGGAACCTTCATGTCTGCTGGAGGAACCTTCATGTCTGCTGGAGGAACCTTCATGTCTGCTGGAGGAATCTTCTTGTCTGCTGGGGGGAACCTTTATGCTGCTGGAGGAACCTTCATGTCTGCTGGAGGAACCTTCAGCTGCTGAAGGAATCTTCTTGTCTGCTGGAGAAAAATTCATGTCTGCTGGAGGAACATTCATGCTGCTTGAGGAACCTTCATGTCTGCTGGAGGAACCTTCATGTCTGCTGGGAGGGAAACCCGTCTGCTGAAGGAACCTTCATGTCTGCTGAAAGACCCTTTATATCTGCTGGAGGAATCTTATGTCTGCTGAGGGAACCTTCATGTCTGCTAGAGGAACGTTCATGTTGCTGGAGGAACCCTGTCGGAAGGAACCTTCTGTCTGTGAAAGAACCTTCATGTCTGCTGGAGGAACCTTCATGTTGCTGGAGGAACCTTCATGTCTGCTGTAGGAAACGTCATGGCAGGGAGGAACCTTTTATGTCTGCTGAAGGAACCTTCATGTTGCTGGTGGAACCTTCATGTCTGTTGTAGGAACCTTTTATTCGCTGGAGGAACCTTTGTCTGCTGGAGGAACCTTTCATTCGCTGGAGGAACCTTCATGTGCTGGGGGAACCCATGTCGCGGGGGGAACCTTCATGTCTGCTGAGGAATCTTTTTGTCTGCTGGGAACCTTTGTCTGCGGGGGGAACTTTCATGTCTGCTGGTGGAACCTCCATGCTGCTGGGGAACCTTCTTTTCTGGAGGAACTTTCATGTCTGCTGGGGGAACCTTCTATCTGTGGGGAACCTTCTGCCCCCGGAGGAATTTTATGTCTGCTGGAGAAATCTTTTGTCTGCGGGGGGAACCTTCATGGCTGGGGAACCTTCATGTCTGCTGGAGGAACCTTCTTCGGGAGGAACCTTCATGTCGCTGGAGGAATCTTCTTGTCTGCTGGGGGGAAACCCTTTAATTGCTGGGGGAACCTTTAGTGCTAAAAACCTTTTATGTCTGCGGGGGGAACCTTTTATGTCTGCTGGAGAACCTTCATGCCGGGGGAATTTAGTCTGTGGGAACCCATGCTGCTGGAGGAACTTTCATGTCTGTTTGTGGAACCCTGTCTGCTGGTGGAACCTTTATGTCTGCTGGAGGAATTTTCATGTCTGCTGGGGAACCTTCATGTCTGTGAGGAACCCCTTTTCTTTGGGGAACCTTTCTATTTTTTGAGAACCTTTATGTCTGCTGGAGGAATCTTTTTTTGTTGCGGGGGGAATTTTATGCTGCTGGGGGAACCCGCTGCTGGGGGAATTTTTTGTCTGCTGAGGAACCACTGCTGGGAAAAACGTCCGAGTTTCCCCCCTCGCCGGGGGAAACGAACACCCCCTCACCTTTAAGGAGAGTTTTTCCACCAGGCCCCTGAGTACCGTGCGGGGGAATTTTATTCGCTGGAGGACCCCTTTGTCTGCTGGAGGAATCATTTCGCTGGAGGAACTTATGTCTGCTGAAGGAACCTTCATTCGTTGGAGGAACCTTCTTTTTGCAGGAGGATTTTTTCTGCGGGGGGAACCTTCATTTTCGCGAAAAAAGTTTTTTTTGCGTGAGAATTTATGTTAAGAAGAACGTTCGTG
>WNWK01011724.1:34107-63121 GCA_009830355.1 Cherax destructor | reverse complement strand
AGTAAAGGTTTCCCTTTTGAAATCACCACTGGCATTAGCACAAAGCATCAAAGTTAGCCTGTCTTTCTGGCTTATGTCCGGCTTTCCTTTTTCCCCCTGAGTAATGTAGGTCCTGTTGGGCATTTTTTTCCCAAAAAAGGCCTGTTTCATCACAATTAAACACTTGTTGGGAGGAATTGTTCAGCCTCTAGTACTCCCGGAATTCAGGCACAATTTTCAGCCGAATTTTGTCAGAACTGGTGCCTCACCATGCCTCACAACACTATGTTTCCACTTCGATTCTTAAATTTTTAAACCAGCCTCTGCTGGCTTTAAATTACTCACTTCAGCACTGTTGCAGGATTTTTTTAAGGATCATCATGCACCCGCCTTGCTTTTCCCTATTAGCCTCCGAAACAGTATCTCCTCTAACTGTTTCTCGTTGATCCCACCAACAACAACCTTTCCACATCTTCCCGCACTTTGGTCTGTGTTTTGTGATCACAGATGAAACCCTTTTCAACAACAGCTTCCTTTATTTTACTTGAATTGCTTTGGTGTAGAGTTTTAAAGTTGGAAATGACCTGCTGGTCCATGGGCTGGAGGAGAGGAGTGGTATTAGGGGGCAAGAACATCACTTTGATGAATTTAAACTCCTCCACAATTTTCTCTACCAAGTTTGGAGGATGACAAGGACCATTGTCCATTATCAGGAGGCACTTAAGTGGCAAATTATTGTCCAATAGATATTTCTTCACACTGGGGCCAAACACGCCATTGAACCAATCTAAGAAAATGTCCTTTGTGACCCAAGCCTTTTTGTTAAGACTTCCACATCACACACAAGTTAGACTTTGCTGACACCGCACCTGCCAAGCACTCGGGGATTTTCATAAAGATACACCAGTAAAGGCTTCACTTTGCAATCACCACTGGCATTAGCACAAAGCATCAAAGTTAGCCTGTCTTTCATAGGCTAATGTCCTGGCTGTGCCTTTTCCTCCTGAGTAATGTAGGTCCTGTTGGGCATTTTCTTCCAAAACAGGCCTGTTTCATCACAATTAAACACTTGTTGGGGGAGGAATTGTTCAGCCTCTATGTACTCCTGGAATTCAGGCACATATTTTTCAGCCGCAATTTTGTCAGAACTGGCTGCCTCACCATGCCTCACAACACTATGTATGCCACTTCGATTCTTAAATTTGTGAAACCAGCCTCTGCTGGCTTTAAATTCGCTCACTTCAGCACTCGTTGCAGGCATTTTCTTAACGAGATCATCATGCACCTGCCTTGCTTTTTCACATATTATTGCCTCCGAAACAGTATCTCCTGCTAACTGTTTCTCGTTGATCCACACCAACAACAACCTTTCCACATCTTCCAGCACTTGTGGTCTGTGTTTTGTGATCACAGATGAACCTTTTGCAACAACAGCTTCCTTGATTTTACTTGAATTTTTCTTGGCCACAATGGTAGCGATGGTAGAAAAGGGTTTACCATACAGCCTGGCCAGCTCACTGATACGCACTCCACTTTCATATTTTTCTATTATCTCCTTCTTCAGTTCTATAGTACATGTATTTCTGTTCCTCTTTGCCACAGGCTTACCACTGGGATCTTTTCTTGGACCCATGGTAGCTTATTTAGCAGTTGCAAGCACTAAAAACAGTGGAATAATGACAATATACTGGTATGAATGCGTGGGTGTGGGTGGGTGGTCGCTCTCGCTTGTAAACAATAGCACACTGACACTCCCTAGAGTGCGTGCTCAGCTGGGCGCCACACGGACACGTCCGGTATGAATGTCGTTACACGAAGCAAACATCATTACTCGTAATCAATTTTTTTGCGTTATAAATATCGTTACTCGAAAATAACGTAAGATGACAGCATCGTAACACGAGGTATGACTGTATGTAATACTAATTTAATTGTTAAAAAAATTATTTTTTGGTGAATATTTTTGTCTGGAACGGATTAATTGTATTTACATTAATTCTTATGGGGAATATTATTTTGGTTAAATCCTGGAACGGATTACAGCTCCACTGTACTAATATTAATTAATTAAAAAAGTATTAATGGTACAAGTTGACAATTTGTACACACTTATTTTAGGTCTAAATATTTTCCCAACTGAATTTTAATTTATATAATGAGGTTTATTGGGATAACACATACAGTAGGGCCCTGCTTTATGGTGTTCCGCTAATATGGACATTTCAAATTATGACCAAAACTCTCTATATGGATCCCCCACCTATCTTTCTAATATGGTCACCATGTGCCACTTGGTTTGTTTACATTCTCTGAGCTCTGTGAGCACTGCGTCACTTCATTATGTCTGGAAACTTTCTGAAATTTCAAGTTTTAAAGTTATTTCATATTTTATATATACAGGAGGCCCTCCACATTCGCGAGGGTTAGGGGATCAAGAACCTTGCGAATCTTGAAAATTCGCAAGGCGCACAAATATGATGTAGGGAATGCAGCTGCTGAAACGAGACCTTATTTAGCAGTTGCAAGCACTAAAAACAATGGAATAATGACGAAATGTATCGTATGAACGTGTGGGGTGACCGTCACTTGCTGGTAAACAATGGCGCACTGACTCTGAATGGTGTCTCGGGCCGCTCGGGCCGGGCGTACACGTCTGGGACCAATGACAATTACAGAGTGGAATTACAATCACCGAACCAATATTTTTACGAAAAAAAGTTATTATTACCAAATATTACAAATTCTGATGACTACAAAAACCAGGGTACCACTGTACTAGGATAATTACCAAATTCCTATTTTCAACTTTAATGCCTAGAATTTCTACTGTATTATCCGTAGAATTCAGCACTTCTGTGCAACAGAAAGTATCTTTTACATATAGTCCTACTCCTTCCTGCGACCTGTGACGTGTGGGTGGGGTGGCCATACCTCTCACACCTGACTTCTTAAAATAAACACTACTCATCTCTCATCCTACATTAAGACTACTAATATTTTAAGGCAAGTAATGAGTGTACTGTGTGTATTTTAGTTTGTTTTTTAAATGTCTAGTTCTATTGCTAACTTAATATATGTTAGCGCAAACTTGTTATCTGGCATTTACATGCATTTATAAGTGTAAAAAATGGCTTTCTGCTTTCCAGCGATAGCCTGGAATTTAACCTGTTGTATAAGTGGGGCCCTACTGTACCAGTTAATGTTGTTACACCTAATGAACAACTTTTCCCAGGAATGTAATATTAAATGGAGAATGCCTTTACAGTACTATTTATCAATTATTTAGAATACCCAAATGATAAATATAGAAATACACAGGTATTACTGTATAATAATATACGATATAGTAATAACTCTATAGTACTATATATTTATTATTTGGGTAACCCAAAATGATTAGGATGTAGTACAGTATACGTAGTATTTTGTATTAAGGCAACTTGTACTCATAGTTGAAAAACCAAAATTCCTGCCCTTTTTTTTTTACCTTCCTTCCCATTCAGCACTGGCTTACATATAGAGGAACACAGCACTACTACACAAGTCTTGGGGTCCACATGTTCAAACTTTATAATATATACAGTGGTTGTGAAACAAGTAAAGTATTTAACAACTCTTCATTAGTGTATTAGTTGCCCGAAATCAAGCACATTTCTAAGTCAAGAGGTTCACTTCATAAAAAAAATTAGGACTTCATCCATGGCCTGTTTAGAAAGTAAGTTTCAAATAATACAAAAACTGAGTAGCAAAAAAAGTTACATGCATTGGAGTAAAGTATTTGAGAATACAGTATTTCCTTCTTTTAAACTGGTTATCAAAAAGACAAGGTGTAAATAATAAACCCTGGCAATCCTAGCAATTTTAAAAAATAACTTACATGTATAATGAGAAAAATTAAACATACTGTATTAAATACTTTTTGAAGTAAAAGATATTCCATACTCAGTGAACTAGTGGGGGTTCGGACCACGGCAAGCCACTCCTAAAACTTGCAGGTCAGTGTGCTAATGTTAGGACTGGCTTGCCGTGAGTTTGAACCCCACTCCAATCAGCGAGCTGTCTACAATATTGTCATAATGATTTTTGCAAGACGTTTCATACAATTTGCTCTTTAATTATTTGTTATGATGTTGCTATATACTATACTGCAATGACTCTGGCATAAATACAGTAATTTATGACACAGGTACACATTGCTACTTACTGAAATAAGAAAGAAATGAATGCATGGATTTGCACATACCTTGTACCGTCTCATGCAATCCTTCTTAGTACGGTTAGGGACACATTCAGCAATGCGGTCCCAACGGTCTTGTGTAGACACTGGAAAAGTCTTCAAAGCTTGTTCCAATAAACGCTGTTCCTCTGCACCCCAGGCCATAGTATTCATGCCTAACATCTCCTGTGGTGCTGCCAGAAAAAAAAATGATTAGTAAATAAAAATAATACAGTACAGGTAGAGTATCCCTTATCTCAAATTCTGAAATCCAAAAGCACTGAAATTCAAATTTTTTTGAGTTCCTACATGACACTACAAATGGTAAATTTCATTCAGCTCTGAGGAAGTTCCCAGGCAATACAGCCTCTCCTCACTTACTGACGTACTCGTTTACCGACAACTCAGAGTTACGACGAGCTCTCCGACGAGTCAGTATTGTATGCTGTACGAGAACTTGGGTCACGGAAACAGGCAATGCAGCATTTCAGCATCAAGCATCTCAATCGCCTTCTTACAGCCACTCAGTACACTAGCTTTTAACCCTTTGACTGTTTCGGTCGTATATATACGTCTTACGAGCCACTGTTTCGGACGTATCTATACGCCTAAATTCTAGCGGCCTCAAATCAAACAGGAGAAAGCTGGTAGGCCTACATGTGAGAGAATGGGTCTGTGTGGTCAGTGTGCGCAGTATAAAAAAAATCGGGCAGCCAGTGGTGCATTGTGGGAACGCCATTTCAGTAGTCCTTGTTCAGCATGCCTAGCGGTAAGAATTATCTGACTCCCCGGCGCATCTGGGACTGTTTTCTTCCTCTAACACAGATGGAAGTGTCTCTGAAGATGAATTTCATGGTTTTGAGGAGTTTGTGACCGAAAGCAATGCCCAGGATACCAGAAGGAAGGAAGGAAAAAAGAAAGAAAGTAAGGAAGAGATGAGAGGAAGGAAGGAAGGAAAGAAGAGATGAAAGGAAGTAAAGAAGGAAGGAGGAAAGGAAGGAAGGAAAGAAAGAAAGGAAGTAGAGATGAGAGGAAGGAAAGAACAAAAGAAGAAAGAAAGAAAGGAGATGAGAGGAAGTCCACACACTTCAAGCGGTAAGGGAAGTTGATGGAAAGTGTCCAGTCATTATATGTGTATATATATTATAGAACAATAGAAATAGGTTGGTAGGTAAGTAAGTAGGTAGGCAAGTAAGTAGGAAGGCAAGTAGGTAAGTAGGTAGGCAAGTAGGTAGGCAAGTAGGTAGGTAAGTAGGTAGGTAAGTAGGTAAGCAAGTAGGTAAGCAAGTAGGTAAGCAAGTAGGTACGTAAGTAGGTACGTAAGTAGGTACGTAAGTAGGTACATAAGTAGGTACGTAATTAGGTACGTAATTAGGTAAGTAAGTAGGTAGAAAGGACTGTGGGGAAGAAGAGCTTGGGACCCCATGGGTGTTGACAGGTGAGTGGTGGTATAATATGTCATTTTGACAGCAGCCGCACCCTGACTCAGCATATTTACAAGTCCACACACTCACAACAACCAGCTTCCAGAAGCCTAATATCAGTTCTATGAAGTGTCCAGTGACTATATATGCGTATACGTATATAGAAACCAGAAGGAAGGAAGGAAGGAGATGAAAGAAAGGAAGGAAGGTAGGTAGGAAGGAATGTAGGAAGGCATGTAGGAAGGAAGGTTGGAAGGAAGGTTGGAAGGAAGGAAGGAAGGTTGGAAGGAAGGAAGGAAGGAAGGAATGACAACCCAGAAACAACAACCAGCTTCCAGAAGCTAATAGCAATTCTATGAAGTGTCAAGTGATTATATATGCGTATATATAGAAATCAGAAGGAAGGAAAGGAAGGACGAGATGAAAGGAAGGAAGGAATGTAGGAAGAAAGGTTAGAAGGAATGTAGGAAGGAAGGAAGGTCGGAATGATGACCCAGACACAACAACCAGCTTCCAGAAGCATATAGCAGTTCTAGGCACGTGTCCAGTGACTGTGTGTGTATTTATAGAAACCAGAAGGAAGAAAGGAAGGACGAGATGAAAGGAAGGAAGGAAGGTAGGTAGGTAGGTAGGTAGGTAGGTAGGTAGGTAGGTAGGTAGGTAGGTAGGTAGGTAGGTAGGTAGGTAGGTAGGTAGGTAGGTAGGAAGGAAGGAAGGAAGGAAGGAAGGTAGGAAGGAAGGTAGGAAGGAAGGTAGGAAGGAAGGAAGGAAGGAAGGAAGGTAGGAAGGAAGGTAGGAAGGAAGGAAGGAAGGTAGGAAGGAAGGTAGGAAGGTAGGAAGGAAGGAAGGAAGGTAGGAAGGAAGGTAGGAAGGAAGGTAGGAAGGAAGGAAGGAAGGAAGGAAGGTAGGAAGGAATGTAGGAAGAAAGGAAGGAATGTAGGAAGAAAGGAAGGAATGTAGGAAGGAAGGAATGACGACCCAGACGACCATCAACCTAGGATAACTACCTAACACAACTGCCAGCTACTATTTTGAAGAAAACTGCTCAGAAGAGATGTTTTGTCTGTGCATATACAAAAAAACACCCACAAAAATGCAGAGACATTCGTTTTATGTGTGAGGAATGTAAAACACCACTGTGCATGTTTCAAAGAGTTCCACAAGCTGCAGAACTTTTATGAACATGTCCAGTGACTGTACATTTGTATATATACTATAGAACAATAGTAATAAAGATTTTTTTGTATTGTTCATTTGTGTAAACAAGTTTTGTAAACAATATAAAGATACTAATGTTTATGCTATTATTGTGTTGGATACAACGAATGTATATACGTATATACATTGCACCTTATCTTGGCCTCACAGGCCACATAAGTTACGCAAAATAAGAAAATAGTGAAAAAAAACAAGAAATCTATGAATGGAAGTAAACAAATGTTTACTGAGTGAGCGGCAGTCGCCGATGTTGCCATACGCGGCTCATTTTCTGCCAACTTTACACCTCCATATCTCGGTAAGTATTGATGGCAAAAATCTGTTTTTAGGATAAAAACAATCAGAAAAATAATCTTAACATTTTGATAAGAAAAAATAATTTTTTTTTTTTTCGAATATTTTGCGACAACAGAATGGCACTCAGGATTGAGGGTTGCGACAGTCAAGGGGTTAAAGTCTCCAAGACTTATATATTTGTACAAATTTGTACTTTATTGTGCACCCCATAGTACAAGATAGAAGTGCAGCAGCACTTAGAAGAGGAAAGTGAGGAAAATGGAAGAAGTACAAAAGAAATTCATAGTAAAGGGGTTAGCTACTTAATTAAGAAATGATTAAACTCGGTGAACAAGGTATGTTGATGGTGATAATAATAATAAAATATAATTAATAATTAGCTCTGGAGTGCAATAAATGTCACATATTTCGTATAGGATTGGTAGCTGACATTTAACCCTATCGGGGTCGGTGCCGTACTAGTACGTTTTACGAGCAGGGGTTGGTGCCGTACTAGTACGCCCAAATTCTAGCGGCCTCAATTTAAGCAGAAAATGTCTGGTGGTCAGTGTGCGCAGTATAAAAAAAAATCCTGCAGCACACACTGCATAATGAGAAAAAAAACCTGACAGTTTTTTCGATTAAAAAAGCGACTTTGCAGTCGGTTTTCGTATGGTATTTATTGATGTATTCTCGTTTTCTTGGTCTCATTTGATAGAATGGAAGATATATTACAGATATAGAGATGATTTTGATTGGTATGACAATGACAAGTACCTTGAAATTGAGCTCAAAGTAGCGAAAATGTTCGATTTTTGACGATGTTCAAGAGTAAACAAATCACACCATGCGTCCAATACACATCAACTGGCAAGTCTTATATTCATGCACAAGTGCTCTGATATTATTTATACCATTTTTACAATGATGCAGTTGTATACATAACAGTAAATCTTCTATTTTTGTGTGAGAATAAAAATTCAAAATGGAAAGCAAAAGTAAGGAACAGGGGCCTGGAGACATATCTAATGAACAGAGAACATGTTATTTTAGTGCCAGGAATGTCTGCCTTGTTTACTCTGGACCCTATTTTGAAATTAGCATCATTTGAAATGTGTGTGAAATTGGAAAATTGCCATTTTCTGACCACTATTTTGGGTAGATGAAATTGGTAAAGAGGCGGTTTCTTGTACTCAATCGATAGAAGAAATGGAGTTCTAGCGAAATAGCTATAATTTTAGAGACTGAAACATTGGAATTTGTCGAAAATAGGGCTCGAAGTGGGTGAAATCGCCGATGCGTCAGTGTCATAGATACCACGAACTTCGCCAAAGCATATTTCCATTAGTTTTCGATCAAATTTCATAATTTTAGTGGCGTTATTATCGGAAAAAGATTCTATATCATTTCATAAGAAAAAATTAATTTTTTTTCCCAAAACTTTTTCGACCCCAGGAACACGTTTCCGAGAAGGCCTCTCAACCCCCAAAGGGTTAAAGCACTCCAGAGCGATTGTTATTATTAATTATTATTATTATTATTAGTACATTCTTTGTCTCATGGCAGCTTAATAAATGATTAAACTCAGTGAACAAGGTATGACGATGGTAATAATAATAATAATAATATAATAATAATAATAATAATAATCATCGCTCTGGAGTGGTTTAAATGTCAGCTACCAAACCTGTACAAAATACGTATGACATTTAAACCGCTCCAGAGTGATTAATATTTATTATTTTTATGATTATTATTATTACCATCGACATACCTTGTTCACTGAGTTTAATCATTCAGGTTCTCCCATGAGTCTGTATTTTATGCCATATGAGAACTTGGGTCATGGAAACAGGCAGCGAGCAGGGCCGGATTTAGACCTTGGGGGGCCCGGGGCACTTTAGGTTTGGAGGGCCCTCAACATGGAAATTAAATTGAATTACAAATAAGAAATGAACTAAAATGACAAACTAAAATGAATGACAAACAGCAGTTTTTGAAAAAAATATGTTACCTGGAGAGAGTTCCAGGGGTCAACGCCCCCTTGGCCCGGTCTGTGACCAGGCCTCATGATGCATCAGGGCCTGATCAACCAGGCTGTTACTGCTGGCCGCACGCAGTCCAACGTATGAACCACAGCCTGGCTGGTCAGGTATCGACTTTAGGTGCCTGTCCAGTGCCTGCTTGAAGACAGCCAGGGGGTCTATTGGTAATCCCCCTTATGTAAGCTAGGAGGCAGTTGAACAGTCTTGGGCCCCTGACACTTATTGTGTTGTCTCTCAACGTGCTAGTGGCACCCCTGCGCATAAAAGGGCCTAAAATCTGGAACTCCCTGCCTGAAAACTCTAGAACTGCAGACACAACCTCCATTTTCAAAAGCACCGCTAAAAAACATTTTATCTCACTTACGCACCCAACTGGTAGCTAACCACATGAAAACTACTTTATCTTGCACATATCCACAGCAAAATACACTTATTGATATCTGTGATTCCCCTTAATTTGCACATGACTAACCAAAATTCTTATACAACTATTGCTTCATAATTCTTAAGCTAGTAATAAGTTTGCCCAAGACACTCCAATATAGAAACGGTATTATGCCAATACATCACCTTTACCATTAATATAAAAACTAATTGTTAAATTCTTAAATGTTAAATTTCAGTACCTCAATTTTGTAAACCTAGTTAATCACTACAATTACCTAACCTTACTATCAGTATAATCATTGTGTCACTATTGAGTAAGACCTATCAAAAGACTGCCTGAAAAGCCTAGGCATACCTAGGCATATTATTGGCCATCTTGTAATATCTACTTAATAAAATGTATAATATTATAAGTACACCCCACTTTGTATATTACTAGAAATAAAGAATATGAATTTGAATTTGAATTAGGGGGATGTTTACCTGGAGTGAGTTCTGGTGGTCAACGCCCCCGCGGCCCGGTCTGTGACCAGGCTGTCTGCCGAGTCTTTTGCTTTCATAGGGAGTGATTTTCGTGTGCAAGTTTGGTACTAATCCCTCTAGGATATTCCAAGTGTATATAATAATGTATCTCTCCCGCCTGCATTCTAGAGAGTACAGGTTTAGGAACTTCAAGCGTTCCCAGTAATTGAGGTGGTTTATCACAGTTATGCATGCCGTGAAGGTTCTCTGCACATTTTCTAGGTCAGCAATTTCACCTACCTTGAAAAGTGCAGTTAGTGTGCAGCAATATTCCAGCCTAGATAGAACAAGCGACCTGAAAAGTGTCATCATGGGCTTGGCATCCCTGGTTTTGAAGGTTCTCATTATGCATCCTGTCATTTTTCTAGCAGATGCGATTGCTACAGTGTTATGGTCCTTGAAGGTGAGATCCTCTGACATGATCACTCCCAGGTCTTTGACATTAGTTTTTCGCTCTATTGTGTGGTTGGAATTTGTTTTATACTCAGATGAAATTTTAATTTCCTCACGTTTTCCATATCAAGAGTAATTGAAATTTCTTATCAATGAACTTCATATTGTTTTCTGCAGCCCATTTAAAGATTTGGTTGATGTCCACTTGGAGTCTTGCAGTGTCTTCAATGATGGACACTGTCATGCAGATTCGGGTGTCATCTGCAAAGGAAGACACGGCACTGTGGCTTATATCCCTGTCTATGTCAGATATGAGGATGAAGAATAAGATGGGAGCGAGTACTGTGCCTTGTGGAACAGAGCTTTTCACCGTATCCACCTCAGAGTATACTCTGTTGACTACTTACTCTTTGTGTTCTATTTGCTAGGAAATTATAGATCCATCTACCAACTTTTGCATGCTCTTACACCATGGTCACACTTGTCAAAGGCTTTTGCAAAGTCTGTGTATATAACATCTGCATTCTGTTTGTCTTCTAGAGTATCCAGGACCTTGTCATAGTGGTCCAGTAGTTAGGACAGACAGGAGCAACCTGCTCTAAACCCATGCTGCCCTGGGTAGTGTAACTGATGGGTATGTAGATGAGTGGCAATCTTGCTTAGAATCCTTTCAAAGATTTTAATGATATGGGACGTTAGCACTATTGGTCTGTAGTTCTTTGCTATTGCTTTACTGCCCCCTTTGTGGAGTGGGGCTATGTCTGTTGTTTTTAGTAACTGCGGGACGACCCCAGTGTCCATGCTCCCTCTCCATAGGATGTTAAAAGCACGTGATAGGGGCTTCTTGCAGTTCTTGATGAACACGGAGTTCCACGAGTCTGGGCCTGGGGCGGAGTGCATGGGCATGTAATTTATCGCCTTTTCAAAGTCATTTGGCGTCAGGATAATGTCAGATAGGTTTGCGTCTACCAAGTTCTGTGGCACTCTCATAAAAAATTCACTTAGGTCTTCGACTCTCAGTCTGGTTAGCGGTTCGCTAAAAACTGAGTCATACAGGGAGTTTAGTAGCTCACTCATTTCCTTGCTATCATCTGTGTAGGACCCATCCCGTTTAAGTAGGGGCCCAATACTGGATGTTGTTCTCGACTTTGATTTGGCATAAGAAAAGAAATACTTTGGGTTTCTTTCAATTTCATTTATGGCTTTTAGTTCTTCCTGCGTTTCTTGATTCCTGTAAGATTCCTTTAGTTTTAGTTCAATGTTTGCTATTTCTCTGACCAGTGTCTCCCTACGTATTTCAGATATTGGCCTCCTGTAGCCACTCTGTTATTCTTTGCCTTCGTCTGTATAGGGAGCGCCTCTCTCTTTCTAATTTACATCTCCTCCTTTTCCTTAAGGGAATTTGCCTTGAGCAAACCTCAAGTGCCACAGAGTTAATTTGTTCTAGACATAGGTTAGGATCCGTGATGCTTAGGCTATCTTCCCAGTTTATATCGTTTAGGACTTGGTTTACTTGGTCCCACCTTATGTTTTTGTTATTAAAGTTGAATTTGGTGAAGGCTCCCTTGTGACTTATCATATTTTGTCGGTCTGGAGCCCCCGCATACATGTCTGGACCTCTATTATGTTGTGATCCGAGTATATTGTTAGGTTTCAAAGAAGACGTGATTTTATTTTTCTCAATAAGAATAATTTTGACTATAATTTTCAGTTTGTAATATATACGTACAGTGGAACCTCGAGTTTCGCCTGCCCCAAGTTTTGGCAATTTTTAGTTTAGGTCACTTTTTTTGCCTAAATTTTATCTTGAGTTTCGAACAGTACCTTGAGTTTCGGCCGCCGTACCAGACCTGTCCACTTGCCCATGCCCACACAAAGCATCCCATGCATGCGTTGCGAGTCAATCTGGCTTTGTTTCTCCTCGAGTGAACATTACCCTGCGCATTCATCCAAACATTTCACAATAATCCGTTGCTTTTTGTGCTTGTTGATTGAGTGTGACTGCTACATAATTAACCATGGCCCCAAAGAAACTTCCTAGTGCCAGCCCTTTGGTAAAGAAAGTGAGAAACACAAAAGAATTGAAGAAAGAAGTTGTAGAAAAATATGAAAGTGGTGTGCGTGTTCTCGAGCTTGCCAGGATGAATGGCAAAAACAAATCAACCATCAGTTCCATCCTGGCGAAGAAAAAAGAAATCAAGGAAGCTGATGTTGCAAAAGGGGTAGATATGCTAACGAAAAATAGATCACAAACAATCGAAGATGTTGAGAAGTTGTTGGTGTGGATCAACGATAAACAGTTAGCGGGAGATAGTGTTTCGGAGACAATCATTTGTGAAAAGGCGAGGCAGCTGCACGCGGATCTCGTAAAGAAAATGCCTGGAACAAGTGCTGATGTTAGTGAATTTAAGGCCAGCAGAGGCTGATTCGACAACTTCAAGAAATGTAGTGGCATACACAGTGTTGTAAGGCATGGCAAGGATGCACGTTCAGACAAACATGCAGCTGAAAGATTTGTGCATGAATTCAAGGACAATGTAGAGGCTGAAGGATTCGTCCCCCAACAAGTCTTCAATTGTGACGAAACAGGCCTCTTTTGGAAGAAAATGCCAAAGAGGACCTACATCATGCAGGAGGAAAAGGTACTGCCAGGACACAAGCCTATGAAGAATAGGCTAACTCTTTTGTTCTGTGCTAACGCTAGTGGGGATTTCAAAGTGAAGCCTTTACTGGTGTATCACTCTGAAAATCCCAGTGTTTTCAAGAGTCGTCAAGAGTAGATTGTGTGTGATGTGGAGAGCTAACAATAAGGCATGGGTCACAAGGTAAATTTTCATTGACTGGGTCTATGAAGTGTTTGGCCCGAGTGTGAAAAAAATACCTCCATGAAAATAAATTGCCACTCAAATGCCTCCTGGTACTGGACAATGCTCCTGCTCATCCTCCAAACTTGGTAGACCAATTGTCTATGGAGTTCAGTTTTATAACAGTGAAGTTCTTGCCTAACACCACTCCTCTCATCCAGCCCACGGAACAGCAGGTCATTTCAAACTTCAAAAAACTGCATGAAAGCAGTGTTTCAAAGGTGCTTTGAAGTGACCTCGGACACTGAATTGACCCTAAGCGAGTTCTGGAGGAATCACTTCAATATCTACAGCTGCATAAGCCTTATAGGTAAGGCTTGGCAGGGAGTGACTTCCAGGACTTTGAACTCTGCTTTGAGAAAATTGTGGCCAGAATGTGTCCAAGAGAAGGATTTTGAAGAGTTTGAGGCTGACCCTGTCGACCCTATGCCTGTTGTGGAATCCATTGTCTTTGGAGATGTCCATGGGGTTGGAGGTGAGTGGCCAGGATGTGGAAGAGTTGGAGGACCACAGGGAAGAGCTAACCACTGAAGAGCTGCAAGACCTTCATCTGCAACAACAACAGACCACAGCTGAGGAACTTACTTCAGAGGAGGAAGAAGAGGGAAGGAGGTGCCTTCTTCAGAGATTAAGGAGATTTGTGCAATGTGGAGTAGGGTGCAAGCTTTTGCTGAGAAATATCACCTTGAGCAAGCTCAACCAAGCCATCTCTGCAACATGTTCAGTGACAAAACCATGTCCCATTTCAGACAAATGCTAAAGAGGCACCAGAAACAGACCTCTCTGGACAGTTTTTTTTGTGCGACAGGGGTCCAGTGACTCTCGTTGGTCCTAGTGCCAGTAAAAGACAAAGAAGGGAAGTAACCCCAGATAAGGCTTTGATACCTGAAGTCCTTATGGTGGAGGATTCCCTTTCCAAACAATAATAAGTCCTCCATCTCTCCTCCCTGTCTTCCATATGCCAACAAGTCTTCAATAAAGGTATGTAAATGTGATTTTAGATGTTTATGTGAATGTTTATTTATCTATTTAATTAGTCATTAAAGTATTATATGTCTTTATAATTATTTTGTGAATGTAAAACTATAGTTATTCTTCAAAAAAAAAATTTTTTTTTTAATATTTTTGGGTGTCTACAACGAATTAATTGGATTTACATTATTTCTTATGGGAAATATTCCTTTGACTTTCGAACAATTTAAGTTTCGGTCGAACTTCTGAAACTGATTATGGCCGAAATTCAAGGTTCCACTGTATTTCTAGACAATAGTAAATGACCAAGGCAAGTGAAAATGTTCACCTGTCAGTGGGATTGTGACTGAGTACTATTTCAGTACCTAATATTAGTGTCAGAGCAAAGATTGGCTATGAAATCACAAGAACTATTATAAATTGTAATTATCAGAACATAAAAATCATATAAATTAAAATAAAAACGAGAAAAAAAGGTATATTGGCAACACTTCTGCAAGCGGCAGGTCTCGATGTTGCCATCAGGTGAGCATCCATCGCCAACTTCACGGTCTTATATCTCGGTAAGTACTGGTCCTAAATTTTTTTTTGGTCTTATAACACAGAAAATTGCCCTCTTCAATTTAAAAGATTTTTTTTTTTTTTCAAAATATTTGGAGCGCTGGGAGAGTGAACGTAGATCTAGGTTTAGACAGTTTAAGGGTTAACAGGTGTGTGTCAGAACTGGGCTTCAGTAATCACCGCCAGGTTAAGAAACTGATCCTCTCCAAGACACAGAAGAAACGTAGGCTGGATTATGCAAAGAAATATCTTCACTGGAATCCTCAACAGTGGTCTGAAGTATGTACTTTGGAGTGATGAAGCAACCTTCACCATCTGTAACCATGGGGGACATGTGTACCGGCCCAGAGGTAGTGACCCGATAGACCCATGCTACACCTGTGGGACCACCAAACACCCAGACTCGCTCATGGTATGGGGGTGTTTCAGTGCTCAGAGTGTTAACTCATTGTGCTTCCCAAAAACCAGTATATGAACCAGTATAATTGTCATGTCAGTAATATGTATACACTTGTGTAGTGTATTACAGTATAAGTAACCCCAGACGTTACATGTATGCTCCCTTGTTACTTGTGACGTCAGAAGCCCCGCACCATGTGGGTACTACGTCAGAGGCCTCGCTCTCACTCCTAGGCCGACAAAGCTGGACAGACGTGCCGGGTACTCCTCCTCACATACTCCCATGAATATACAAGTTACCACTCCCACTGGGTTTATCCTTTGTCTACCTTTTTATCTCTCGAACCCCACAAGATATAATTACCTGGAGTTGCTGTGTGACAATTTACCTGAGGCGTTTGACAAGTGTGGGGCTACGGTTTTTAAGCAGGACGGTGCACCGTGTCATACCGCAAAATCTGTAGTTCAGTGGCTTAAGGACTGTGAAGTGAGGTTCTTTAATGACTGGCAAGGCAATTCCCCAGACCTAAACCCTATTGAGAACCTATGGTCAATAGTGAAATGAAGTTTACTGGGCAAGGATATTAGTTCCACCCCATAGCTGGAGGCTGCTCTACATGAGGCATGGAATACTATACCTCCCCAAACCCACAAGAACTTGTGTGAGAGTCTTCCTACACTGCTGCGGGACGTGATTAAGCGTAAAGAATGCAGCAGTAAGTATTAAAACCTCAGTAAGTGTGCAAATATATATATTATAATCTTTCATGGTATGTGTTTCTGTTTTGGTATGTGTGTGGGGGAGGGGCAGCATAATGTCATTACTTGCAATCTATATTGTACTGTACAATGCACTGGTGAGCAGTATTTCTCACACCAAAATATATATACAGTGATCCCTCGTGTTTCGGTGATTCCGAATATCTGTGATTTCGTGTTTCAAGCACTTTTTTCGGTCAATGTTTTCCTCGTGTATCAGTCCGAACCAGACCTGTCCGCACTTGCGCGCCTTGCCGCGCAGGATGCCAGTCTAGCGTTGTTTACCAATAAGAGAACATTACCCAGCGAGCTCTTTCAAACATTCACAATAAATTTGTTGTGTTTATTGCTGGTTTAGTGATTATCCCTGTGAAATAAGTCACCATGGGTCCAAAGAAGCTTCCTAGTGTAGCATTCATGCAGGGAGTGTAGCATTCATGCAGGGAGTGTAGCATTCATGCAGGGAGTGTAGCATTCATGCAGGGAGTGTAGCATTCATGCAGGGAGTGTAGCATTCATGCAGGGAGTGTAGCATTCATGCAGGGAGTGTAGCATTCATGCAGGGAGTGTAGCAGGCATTCAGGGAGTGTAGCAGGCATGCAGGGAGTGTAGCAGGCATGCAGGGAGTGTAGCAGGAAGGCAGGGAGTGTAGCAGGAAGGCAGGGAGTATAGCAGGAAGGCAGGGAGTGTAGCAGGAAGGCAGGGAGTGTAGCAGAAAGGCAGGGAGTGGGGATTCCCCTTCCAAACACTAAGCCCTCCCTCACTCTCCTCCCTATCTTCCAGATGCCAGCAACTCTCTTCAGTAAAGGTAAGTAAATGTTATTTTAAATGTTTAATTATAAATTTATTACTTTATAATTGTTTTGTGTATGTAAAACTATAGTATTTATTATTTAAAAAAATGAATTTTTTGTGAATATTTTTGGGTGGAACGGATTAATTATATTTACATTATTTCTTATGGGAAATAAGGTTTCGATTTTGGAACGGATTATGACCGAAACATGAAGGACCACTGTATATAATAAATCCATGCATATAAGAAACTTTAATATACACGTATTCATTAAATAATTTATATAGTACATGTTTTCAACATTCTTATAAATAATAATGAAGTCATATAGACCTGTCACTCTTGCTTCACAGCATAATCATCCTGCCACTCTCACATCACTTTACAAAGATCTTGTCACTTTCACTTCAATGCAAAATCAAAATAGCAACAAGTTTACTCACTGTCAAACCTCTGAGAGGCTGTGGCATCACTGATTGTTGGTTTGCCCTGAGACTTCTCCATGCTGTGGTAAGCATTCTTATTGGCTGCTTCCCGCATGTACTGGTCCGAGTGTTGAAGCTCTTTGGCCTTGCTCAGAACTTCTTTTGCATGTCTTACTATGCCAGTGGTAGCAGTGTGTTGATTGATGTACTCAGCGACTACATCCCACCTGAGAAGTGAAGAGCGTTTACTAAAAAGCAACTCCTATGGTATGCAATTCAAGGATCATTAATAAATAAAAAAAAAACAATTTAACAGACTTGACTCAAATTTCTTGTTGGAAAACATTCAGAAAAAACAGTCTTTTAAAAACATAAACTGCCCATTATTAAGATAAAGGGAAAACACACTCATCATTCAGATTTAATGAATTTTAATGGACACCCCTAGGTGTCACTGTATTTAGTAGAGATATACATCCTTGAGTCCTGCACTTTAAAGGAGGGGTCTGGGATAGTGACAGTTGGGAGGGACTTATTCTCAGCTGTCATATCTGAGCGCCTCTGCAAAGACAGTGATTATGTATGAGTGAGGTGAAAGTGTTGAATGATGATAAAAGTATTTTCTTTTTGTGGATTTTCTTTCTTTTTGGGTCACCCTGCCTCGGTGGGAGACGGCCGACTTGTTTAAAAAAAAAAATACATCCTGCCAAGTAAGTGTCAAACAAAAGCCTGTAATTGTTTTACATGATGGTAGGATTGCTGGTGTTTTTTTTGTCTCATAAACATGCAAGATTTCAGGTATGTCTTGCTACTTCTACTTACACTTAAGTCACACTACACATGCATGTACAAGCATATATATATATATATATATATATACACACACACCCCTCAGGGTTTTTTTCAATTTTCTTACTAGTTCTTGTTCTTGTTTATTTCCTCTTATCTCAATGGGGAAGTAGAACAGAATTCTTCCTCCGTAAGTCATGCGTGTCGTAAGAGGCGACTAAAATGCTGGGAGCAAGGGGGCTAGTAACCCCTTCTCCTGTATATATATTACTAAATGTAAAAGGAGAAACTTTCGTTTTTCCTTTTGGGCCACCCCGCTTCGGTGGGAAACGGCCGACGCGTTGAAAGAAAGAAAGAAGTACTAAACTCATGATTGTTATTAATGCCTGAAGAATGAGAGGCAATCAGATTTGATCCATGGAAGGGGAGCTCCAATTCCTTGGAGTAAGGGTAATGCCAAAAGTAACAAGCCTCCTGGTTACCCCTCGGCATGCTATAAAACTAGTTTAACCACCCTTCAAAAACTATTACCCATCACTCACGTGTCCACTTAACAGAGATATATACCATAGTGCTCAAAAACTGCTTACACAGGTTACCACAATAAAAGAAATACTCAAGTCTCACCCATACAATTACTAAATATCGTCAGTATAAGAGAAATGGGGAAGAGTGAATGCAGTATCACTAATTAAGGAGTACAAGTTTGAGGGTCTATATGGGTCAACGACCCAGTATTTAGGGCACAAAGGTAAATATACAAGGAAAGACTCCTAAAGGTCACTACGAGTTAAAAAAAAATAAAAAAAAAGTCCACAAGTGGCAAAATGCCTCCTTCAATAAATGTTTTGATTGTGCATGAGTTTTCCCACACCATTTGAACTACAACATCCCCACCTATTCTTCAGAGTGCAGGCATTGAACTTGCTAACCTTTAAAACTCAAGTCTGGCTAAATGGTTTCCCCTGAATCCCTTCACACGTTAATTTCATTTTCGTATGCCACATCTTCTATCTACAAAACTTTAGATTATAAAGGCACAGAAAAAAATAAATATCAACAATAGTGAGTGTGCAGTGTTATTGGTCTAAATCACCTGATAATGAGAATTATATCTTACCGCTTTGTTGTACCAGCTGGGAAGAGATTTACAGCCTTGATAAGAAGCTGGAGGTCATCCTGACACCAACTTTTGTGAGACAAGCCTTCACCACCACTTCCACTGCCACCCCTGGATGCTGCAGCTGCTACTTCCTCTCTCTCACGTTTAATGCGATTACGAACTTCAGTTACCTAGATAAAGGAGTTCAGCATTTTTATCTTCTACTATATCCAACATACAATGCTTGCCAATAAAGGATGACAGGTGGAAGTCACAAGCATACTTTAATATCCAAGGTAATGCCCTACCCAGGTAGGTTTATCATGAGACAAAGTTATGCTGGTCTGACAACTAAAGCTGGATGTTTCAGGATTTCCTAAGGATACTGGTTGCACCCAAAGTGCCTTCTGGGCTTGTGTGGTGAATGGTTTTGTGTCCTTGGTCTCCCTGTGCATTGTCATCTTGAGGACAGAGTTTGTCAGGCATTTTTGGCTACTGACAAATTAATATGGGCAAAAGTCTCTGACACAAGAGACAATTGCAAAGGACATCAAATGAAGGAAACAGAAGCCATTAATGTGTGTGAAAGCATGCAGTAAGGACCTGGTGCAGTTCCTTGAAGATAGCGTTTATGACATACCTACACTAAAAGCACATCCAGAGAAACCTAGAAAAACATCCTAACTAATGTTAACTACAATAATACACCTTGCCAGAATCTTTCATGCAGTATGGTGCATGGTTTTTATGCAAGACAGTGCTCCTTGCCACACCATGAAATCTGCTGTTCAGTGGCTTCATGCCTGTGCAGTATCCTCCTTTGATGACTGGCTAAAGAGATCTAATAAGGAAAAGGATATCACCCCACTTCCATGGCTTCAGGACACTATACATGAATGTTCGGGAATTTTTTTTCAACACGTCGGCCATCTCCTACCGAGGCAGGGTGACCCATAAGGAAAAAGAAAAAGTGAAAAAACTTCCATCATCATTTAACACCTTCACCATCACTCATACATAATCACTGTCTTTGCAGAGGTGCTCAGATACGACAGTTTAAACATCCCTCCAAACTGCCAATATCTTAAACCCCTCCTTTAAAATGCAGGCATTGCACTTCCCATTTCCAGGACTCAAGTCCAGTTAACCGGTTTTCCTGAATCCCTTCACAAAATATTACCCTGCTCACACTCCAACAGCTCTTCAGGTCTCAAAAACCATTCGTCTCCATTCACTCCTAACATGCTCATGCACACTTGCTGGAAGTCCAAGCCCCTTGCCCATAAAACCTCCATTACCCCTTCCCTCTGACCTTTTAGGGGCTGACCCCTACCCCGCCTTCCTTCCCCAACAGATTTATATGCTCTCCAAGTCATTCTACTTTGTTCCATTCTCTCTAAATGACCAAACCACCTCAACAGCCCCTCTTCAGCCTTCTGACTAATACTTTTAGCAACTCCACACCTCCTCACACCGAATTCTCTGCATAATATTTACACCACCCATTGCCCTTAGATAGGACGCCTCCAGCCGCCTCCTCGCTGCAGGAGGCTGCCAATCTTTGTTCTGACACTAATATTAGGTACTGAAGTTGTACTCAAATAGTCACAAACACACTGACAAGTGAACATTTTCACCTGCCTTCGTCATTTACTATTGTTTAGAAATATACGTATTACAAAGTATTTATAGGTCCCAGCAATGTTCTAGACACGCTGGAGTATATATGAAACTCCTTAAAGCATGGTGTAAGACTGTCACTAAACTGCTGACAGTGCAGCAGTGGTTTGACACTTGATGATCATACATTGCTGCAGGGAACCCCTGGCTTTGTTGTTTTCACTGTTACACATAAACATGTCTGTCTGTGTGTCTTTCTGTCTGCCTGTGTGTGTGTGTGTGTGTCTGCCTGTGTGTGTGTCTGTCTGCCTGTGTGTGTGTGTCTGTCTGCCTGTGTGTGTGTGTCTGTCTGCCTGTGTGTGTGTCTTTCTGCCTGTGTGTGTGTGTCTGTCTGTCTGTCTGTGTGTGTGTCTGTGTCTGCCTGTGTGTGTGTCTGTGTCTGCCTGTGTGTGTCTGTCTGTCTGCCTGTGTGTGTGTCTGTCTGTCTGCCTGTGTGTGTGTCTGTCTGTCTGCCTGTGTGTATGTCTGTCTGTCTGCCTGTGTGTTGTCTGTCTGTCTGCCTGTGTGTGTGTGTGTGTGTGTGTCTGTCTGCCTGTGTGTGTGCTTTTGCTGTTGTCTGCTGCCTGTGTGTGTGTCTGTCTGTCCTGTGTGTGTTGTCTGTCTGCCTGTGTGTGTGTGTCTGTCCTGTCTGTCTGCCTGCTGTGTGTTTTCTGTCTGCCTGTGTGTGTGTGTGTCTGTCTGTCTGCCTGTGTGTGTGTGTGTCTGTGTCTGTCTGTCTGTCTGCTGTCTGTCGTGTGTGTGTGTGTCTGTCTGTCTCTGTCTGCTGTGTGTGTGTCTTCTGTCTGTCTCTTCTGTCTGCTGCTGTCTGTCTGCCTGTGTGTTGTCTGTCTGTCTGTCTGCCTGTGTGTGTCTGTCTTTTGCCTGTGTGTGTGTCTGTCTGTCTGCCTTTTGCTGTCTGTCTGCCTGTGTGTGTTGTCTTGTCTGCCCTGTTTCTGTCCTGTGTGTGTGTGTGTCTGTTCTGTGTGTGTGTGTCTGTCTGCTGTGTGTGTGTCTGTCTGTCTGCCTGTGTGTGTGTCTGTCTGTCTGCCTGTGTGTGTGTGTCTGTCTGTCTGCCTGTGTGTGTGTGTCTGTCTGCTGTGTGTGTGTGTTGTCTGTCTGCCTGTGTGTGTCTGTCTGTCTGCTGTGTGTGTGTGTGTCTGTCTGCCTGTGTGTGTGTGTGTCTGTCTGCCTGTGTGTGTGTGTGTCTGTCTGCCTGTGTGTGTGTGTGTCTGTCTGCCTGTGTGTGTGTCTGTCTGCCTGTGTGTGTGTGTGTCTGTCTGCCTGTGTGTGTGTGTGTCTGTCTGCCTGTGTGTGTGTGTGTTGTTGTGTGTGTGTGTGTGTCTGCCTGTGTGTGTGTGTGTGTCTGTGTGTGTGTGTGTGTTCTGCCTGTGTGTGTGTGTGTGCTGTGTGTGTCTGCCTGTGTGTGTGTGTCTGTCTGTGTGTGTGTGTGTGTGTGTGTGTGTGTGTGTGTGTCTGCCTGTGTGTGTGTGTCTGCCTGTGTGTGTGTGTCTGCCTGTGTGTCTGCCTGTGTGTGTGTGTGTGTGTGCTGTGTGTGTGTTTCTGTCTGCCTGTGTGTGTTGTTTCTGTCTGCCTGTGTTGTCTGTTTCTGTCTGCCTGTGTGTGTGTTTTCTGTCTGCCTGTGTGTGTTGTCTTCTGTCTGCCTGTGTGTGTTGTCTTTGTCTGCCTGTGTGTGTGTTTGTCTGCCTGTGTGTGGTTTTTCTGTCTGCCTGTGTGTGTTGTTTTCTGTTGTGTGTGTGGTCTGTCTTTCTGTCTGCCTGTGTGTGGTTGTCTCGTCTGCCTGTGTGTGGTCTGTCTTTCTGTCTGCTGTGTGTGTCTGTCTGTCTGCCTGTGTGTGTTGTCTTTCTGTCTGCCTGTGTGTGGTCTGTCTTCTGTCTGCCTGTGTGTGTGTCTGTTTCTGTCTGCCTGTGTGTGCTCTGTCTTTCTGTCTGCCTGTGTGTGCGTCTGTCTTTCTGTCTGCCTGTGTGTCGTCTGTCTTTCTGTCTGCCTGTGTGTGCGTCTGTCTTTCTGTCTGCCTGTGTGTGCGTCTGTCTTTCTGTCTGCCTGTGTGTGCGTCTGTCTTTCTGTCTGCCTGTGTGTGCGTCTGTCTTTCTGTCTGCCTGTGTGTGCGTCTGTCTTTCTGTCTGCCTGTGTGTGCGTCTGTCTTTCTGTCTGCCTGTGTGTGCGTCTGTCTTTCTGTCTGCCTGTGTGTGCGTCTGTCTTTCTGCCTGTGTGTGCGTCTGTCTTTCTGTCTGCCTGTGTGTGCGTCTGTCTTTCTGTCTGCCTGTGTGTGCGTCTGTCTTTCTGTCTGCCTGTGTGTGCGTCTGTCTTTCTGTCTGCCTGTGTGTGCGTCTGTCTTTCTGTCTGCCTGTGTGTGCGTCTGTCTTTCTGTCTGCCTGTGTGTGTGTCTGTCTTTCTGTCTGCCTGTGTGTGTGTTTGTCTGTCTTTCTGTCTGCCTGTGTGTGTGTGTCTGTCTTTCTGTCTGCCTGTGTGTGTGTCTGTCTTTCTGTCTGCCTGTGTGTGTGTCTGTCTTTCTGTCTGCCTGTGTGTGTGTCTGTCTTTCTGTCTGCCTGTGTGTGTGTCTGTCTTTCTGTCTGCCTGTGTGTGTGTCTGTCTTTCTGTCTGCCTGTGTGTGTGTCTGTCTTTCTGTCTGCCTGTGTGTGTGTCTGTCTTTCTGTCTGCCTGTGTGTGTGTCTGTCTTTCTGTCTGCCTGTGTGTGTGTCTGTCTTTCTGTCTGCCTGTGTGTGTGTCTGTCTTTCTGTCTGCCTGTGTGTGTGTGTCTGTCTTTCTGTCTGCCTGTGTGTGTGTCTGTCTTTCTGTCTGCCTGTGTGTGTGTCTGTCTTTCTGTCTGCCTGTGTGTGTGTCTGTCTTTCTGTCTGCCTGTGTGTGTCTGTCTTTCTGTACTCACCTAATTGTGGTTGCAGGGGTCGAGACTCAGCTCCTGGCCCCGCCTCTTCACTGTCTGCTACTGGGTCTCTGCTCTCCCTGCTCCATGAGCTTTATCATACCTTGTCTTAAAACTATGTATGGTTCCTGCCTCCACTATATCTTTCTCTAGACTATTCCACTTCCTGACTACTCTGTGGCTGAAGAAATGCTTCCTAACATCCCTTTGACTCATCTGAGTCTTCAGCTTCCAGTTGTGTCCTCTTGTTTGTGAGTTCCCTCTCTGGAACATCCTGTCACTGTCTACCTTGTCAATTCCCCGCAGTATTTTGTATGTCGTTATCATGTCTCCTCTGACCCTTCTTTCCTCCAGTGTTGTTAGTCCTATTTCCCTCAACCTTTCTTCATAAGACAGACCCCTGAGTTGTGGGACTAACCTTGTCGCAAACCTTTGCACTTTCTCTAGTTTCTTTACGTGCTTGACCAGGTGTGGGTTCCAGACTGGTGCTGCATATTCTAGTATGGGCCTGACGTACACGGTATACAGTGTCTTGAACGATTCCTTGTTAAGGTAACGGAACGCTAATCTTAGGTTTGCCAGTCGCCCATATGCTGTCATGTCATTTACATATACCAGGAATAACACTGGTCCTAGGACTGACCCCTGCGGTACACCGCTCGTCACAGGCGCCCACTGTGATACCTCACCACGCACCATGACCCGTTGTTGCCTCCCTTTGAGGTATTCCCTGATCCATTCCAGTGCCCTTCCTGTTATACCTGCTTGTTCTTCCAACTTCTTTACTAATCTCATGTGAGGAACTGTGTCGAAGGCCTTCCTGCAGTCCAGGAAAATGCAATCATGTCTGCCTGTGTGTGTGTCTGTCTTTCTGTCTGCCTGTGTGTGTGTCTGTCTTTCTGTCTGCCTGTGTGTGTGTCTGTCTTTCTGTCTGCCTGTGTGTGTGTCTGTCTTTCTGTCTGTCTGCCTGTGTGTCTGTCTTTCTGTCTGTCTGCCTGTGTGTGTGTCTGTCTTTCTGTCTGTCTGCCTGTGTGTGTGTCTGTCTTTCTGTCTGTCTGCCTGTGTGTGTGTCTGTCTTTCTGTCTGTCTGCCTGTGTGTGTGTCTGTCTGTCTGTCTGTGTGTGTGTCTGTCTGTCTGTCTGCCTGTGTGTGTGTCTGTCTTTCTGTCTGCCTGTGTGTGTGTCTGTCTTTCTGTCTGCCTGTGTGTGTGTCTGTCTTTCTGTCTGCCTGTGTGTGTGTGTGTCTGTCTTTCTGTCTGCCTGTGTGTGTGTGTGTCTGTCTTTCTGTCTGCCTGTGTGTGTGTGTGTCTGTCTTTCTGTCTGCCTGTGTGTGTGTCTGTCTGTCTTTCTGTCTGCCTGTGTGTGTGTCTGTCTGTCTGCCTGCCTGTGTGTGTGTCTGTCTGTCTGTCTGTCTGCCTGTGTGTGTGTCTGTCTTTCTGTCTGCCTGTGTGTGTGTGTGTCTGTCTTTCTGTCTGCCTGTGTGTGTGTGTGTGTCTGTCTTTCTGTCTGCCTGTGTGTGTGTGTGTGTGTGTCTTTCTGTCTGCCTGTGTGTGTGTGTGTCTTTCTGTCTGCCTGTGTGTGTGTGTGTGTGTGTGTCTGTCTGTCTGTCTGTGTGTGTCCGTCTTTCTGTCTGCCTGCCTGTGTGTGTGTCTGTCTTTCTGTCTGCTTGTCTCTCTGTCTCAGAGAGCAGCTCATGAACCAACAATTATTACACGATGCAGTCACATCTGATTCCTTATCAAGTGAACATGTATATTAACACTCCTCTTAAAAGAGGAGTGTTAATACGACATGACATCAGTGAATCCCTGGTGTTTTCCACACTATTTGCTCTAGCTGGTGCTCAATTGAACTGGTGCTCCCACAAAGTATTAAGTGATCCCAGATTTTTTTAATACTGCACACATGAGTGTTAAGACCCATTCTATATTGGCCAGCCATCTCAAGTCAATCGTGCCAAATTTGGAGGCAGGAAAAATAAAACATAGATTACATTTGGAGCGCTAGTGATACAAACATAGATCTACGTTTGGACAGAGGGGTTACTAGTCCCTCGCTAGATACAAATATATCTTTCAATTTTTAAACTTCCAATCAAAATCAATGTTTTAGCTGACTGAATAATTTTTCATTATATTAGGAATCCACCTTGACAGTAGCCTCAAATTTCAGACACATATACAACAAATTTCCAAGAAAATATCTAAGACCGTAGGCATACCTTCAAAGATACGGTACAACGTTCCACAGCCAGCTCTCCTTACCCTGTATCACTCACTCATTTACCCCTACCTCACCTATGGAATTTGTGCATGGGGCTCATCAACAACAAATCATCTCAGACCATTAATAACCCAGCAAAAGGCTGCAGTCAGAATGATAACAAATTCCCACTCCAGATGGCATACTCCACCAATATTCAAAAGTCTAAACTTACTCACCATAAACACCATCCATACTTATTATTGTACCTACTACATACATAGAACACTTCACTCAAATATAAACCCTCCACTCAAACTTCTCCTTACCAACCGTCACAGGACACACGACCATAACACAAGACACAGATCACTCTTTGATGTTCCCCGTGTCCATCTCACACTATGTAAAAACTCTATGCACATGAAGGGCTCAAAAATTTGGAATTCATTACCAGTGAATACCAAAGGAACCCTGTCTGTACATTAATTCAAGACTCTTCTTAAAAACCACCTACTCACCCAAAACTAAATACTCAGTACTTAACTTTACCTGCAAAGCTACCAAATCACTCTCCACTGCCACAAAATATCTTTGCTCACTGTGTCCCATTGTAATACACCCATATTGTAAATTAATTCCACTTGTACCATTATTTGTAATAATGTCCATATAATTATCTGTTATTGCCTGTTATTGTAAATTGGTTTTTAAACTACTCCACTGAGACATTACCATATTATTAATTAACTCAACCTGTACCACTATTTATAATTATGTAAGTTTTATAAGCTAAATTTAAAACTGCAATTACTGTACTCAGATATCCAATACCCAAATAATAATCTGTTATTGCCTTCCTAATCTTAAGTTAATATTAAGTTTGCCCACAATGCTCTACATACAAAGGGGCTTTTGGCATGTACACCCAACTATTATATTCTTTTGTACAACTATGTATCATGTCAAAATAAGAAATTATTATTATTATTATTATGTATATGCTCTCTTACCCCTTTTATAAAAAAAAATACAAAACTGCATTTTTCTTTTACTAATTTTGAGCACTTAAAGATAGTATCCATGTCCCTTACCTCCTTCATTAGAACTCCTCTGCCTTTAGTATGATCTTTGCCTGCTTGGGCAAGTTCCTTGTTGAGTTCTTCAATTTTGATCAGTTCTAGAGCTTCACAGAGCAGCTCCACATCAGTCATCAACTGCACACGCTCACTTTCCTCACTAGTGTAATAATTATTATCCTTACAAAGTGAGCGCAAAGTCTGCAGAGATAAAAATACAAAGATTAGTGAAACATTCTCTAATTCATTTATTTTAAAGTCAGTATTTCTTTTGTGCATACGTGTGGCTGCCTATAACATTCTCATTTTGTTTTTCATTAATTTATCAGCCTCCAGTATATTCCATTCCACTCCCACAAATTTCACTATACAGTGGAACCTCGACTTACGCGTTAAATCCGTTCCGTGACCGAGCTCGTAACTCAATTTGCTCGTATATCAAATCAATTTTCCTCATTTAAATTAACTGAAATGCCATTAATCCGTTCCAGCAGAATTCCTGCTCTCGGGAGGCAGGACAAAATACTTCAAAATGACGCTAATATCAACTCTATGGCTTACTTATCTATCACAATTCATCTAACATGACATAATAAACAATATAAATAACAAAGAATCATGATATATACTCTAGAATGAATAAAATATGTCATTATGTGACTAGTGGTGGCAGCGGCGGCCATTCTTGCTCCCACTGACTATCTTCCCATGCTCTTATTATAAGAGAAAACGGAGTGTTTGTGAGGCTAACTGCACTAGATCACTAGTTTCATAAGGAAAACACTGAAACAATGTATTTATAAATAAGAAATATTGTATAAAAACATAATAATGTAAGGAATTAAACTGGTTTTATAAAGTGTACGTACATATTTACCTGGGAGAAGAGATGGAGGTTGGAAGATAGGCAGAACGGTGTACCTCAACCCACAATCCACACACCTCGCTTGTTTATCTACGATTTCATGCTTTAATTCCATAGAAATCATCCTCATTTTCTTCTCAGCACTGTCCTTTGCACATACTTTCTTAAGACCCATGGTTAGAAAAAAGAAATTTGACCAAATAACTGTAAAAATGCAGGCAGAGCATGACAAAAATGCTTCCACAATGAGGTAAACAGTGCACTGCGCCAACTAGTGGCAGCTTTCTAAAGTTCTTCCTTATTATTATTGCGTATTATTATTATTACTATTACATATACATGTATTGTACGTCAAGGTACCTTGACGCTGGTGAAGGGCTCTTGATCTAGGGAATTGGATTTGTGCTCCAGTTCCCTAAATTAATAATAATAATAATATTATTAGAATATTTCCCAGTAAAAGTGGGCCTTAGACAAGGATGTGTGATGTCACCGTGGTTGTTCAATATATTTATAGATGGGGTTGTAAGAGAAGTGAATGCGAGGGTCTTGGCAAGAGGTGTTGGGCTAAAAGATAAAGAAGCAAATACAAAGTGGGAGTTGTCACAGTTGCTTTTTGCTGATGACACTGTGCTTTTGGGAGATTATGAAGAGAAGCTGCAGAGGTTGGTGGATGAATTTGGTAGGGTGTGTAAAAGAAGAAAATTGAAAGTGAATATAGGAAAGAGTAAGGTGATGAGGATAACAAAAAGAATAGGTGACGAAAGATTGGATATCAGATTGGAGGGAGAGAGTATGGAGGAGGTGAATGTATTCAGATATTTGGGAGTGGACATGTCGGCGGATGGGTCTATGAAGGATGAGGTGAATCATAGAATTGATGAGGGAAAAGGGTGAGTGGAGCACTTCGGAGTCTGTGGAGACAAAGAACCTTGTCCATGGAAGTAAGAGGGAATGTATGAGAGTATAGTTATACCAACGCTCTTATATGGGTGTGAAGCATGGGTGATGAATGTTGCAACGAGGAGAAGGCTGGAGTCAGTGGAGATGTCATGTCTGAGGTCAATGTGTGGTGTGAATATAATGCAGAGAATTCGGAGTTTGGAAATTAGGAGGAGTGCGGGATTACCAAAACGATTGTCCAGAGAGCTGAGGAAGGGTTGTTGAGGTGGTTTGGACAT
>WNWK01011724.1:30000-34007 GCA_009830355.1 Cherax destructor | reverse complement strand
CTTGGAGTTCATATTCACTATCATCACCATTGCTCACATCTGAGTCCAGGATATGAGTAAATAACAGTTTCCTCCTTCGTTCTGGTACAAGTGAACGTGAACAAGACGCCATAGCACCGGAGGTGGAAGGTTGTGGGTCATCTGGGTTTTCCTCACTATTACCGGTATTAGGTTCATTATTTTCGGTCACAAACTCACCAAAACCCTGGAATTCATCTTCACTGACACTTCCATCGCTGTTTGAACTGTCACTTAGGAACAAAAGAGTCCCAATTCGCCGAGGAGTGAGGTGTTTCTTACCGCGAGGCATGGTTAGCAAGAGGTACTGAAATGGTGTTCCCACAAAGCACCACTGGCTCCACGATTTTTTTCCTACTGCGCACACTGACCGCGCAGACCCATTCTCTCCCATGTAGGCCTACCAGCTTTCTCCTGCTCAATTTGAAGGCGCTAGAATTTACGCATTCAAGTACGTGACCAACCCTGGCTGCAATGACGTATTAGTACGTGACCGACCCTCAAAGGGTTAAATGTTGCAGTTTTATAACTGTAGTGTAAGCATGCCTCTGGCAAGACAGTGATGGAGTGAATGATGAAAGTTTTTCTTTTTCGGGCCACCCTGCCTTGGTAGGAAATGGCCGATGTGTTAATAAAATAATTTTCTTCAAAATTATATAAGAAACATGTTACATAACATAAACATGCTATGTCTATATGCTATGGAGGTGTGGTAGCCAGGCAGAGGGAAAACATTACGTAATACAGTGGTACCCCGACTTACGATGGTCCCCAAACACACCCTTTTATGTAAGTTGATTTTTTTAAATGCTTTTGTAAGTGTAATTTTGGGGGTCTAAAAGGACTAGTCTATTTTACATCATTTCTTATGGAGATAAATTCGTTTGGTAATGGCACTTGAACAGCATTCTGGAATGAAAAAATATCGTAAGTCGGGGTACCACTGTACTAATAGTACGTAATAATAATCACTCTTGGGCACATTACGTTAATATAGACATTTTCATTAATCCATCTACATTTTCTTCAAAATTATTTAAGAAACACGTTACATAACATATAGACATGCTATGTTTAAAATGTATGGAGGTGTGGTAGCCGGGTGGAGGGAAAACATTGTTTTCTCTGGTCCAGCACCAGAGAAAACGCGTATGAATCTGCGTTTAGCCCAGGCACTCCCCTTAACACTCCGCTTTTGTTTACAATTCTCGGCATGAATTATTCATTACCTCTCCCTTCGTTTATGATGGCATCTAAAGGTAGTTGTTAGAAACTATTAAATTCAGTGAACAAGGATGTTGTTGATAATAATATGGCTCTGGGCCGCAGTGTAGCCCTGGTGGGCTACACCTACCGGCTACCTACACTGACTTCCTACAAATAAGTACTACTCACCTCTCACCCTACATTAATAAGACTACAAATATTTTAAGGTAAGTAATGAATGTGCTGTGTACTTATTTTACTTTTTATTGTGTTTTTTAATGCCTAACTTAATATAAGTTAGTGTAAACTTGTTGTCTGGCATTAACATGCATTTATAAGTGGAAAAAATACCGTTCTGCTTTCTGACGATAGACTGAAACCTAACCTGCCATATAAGTGGGGCCCTACTGTAATAATAAGGAGGAACTTCAGAAAGCTGCCACTAGTTGGCGCAGCGCACTCTTTACCTCGCTGCAGAACCATTTTTGTCATGCACTGCCTGCATTTTTACAGTTATCTGGCCAAATTTCTTTTTTCTAACCATGGGTCCTAAGAAAGTAAGTTCAAAGGACAGTGTTGAGAAGAAAAAGAGAATGATTTCCATGGAATTAAAGCATGAAATCATAGATAAACAAGCGAGCTGTGTGGGTTGTGGGGGGAAACAGGAAGCTAGCTCGTAACTTGGACGTTGGCTCGTAACTCAGAGCAAAAAATTGACCGCGTGACGGCTCGTATCTCAAAAAACTCGTATGTTGGGACACTTGTAAGTCGAGGTTCCACTGTACTTTATTAAGCCTTTTTTTTTATGTCGGCCATTTCTAGCCAAGGTAGGATGAACCAAAGAAGGAAACATGTTAAAAGGCTTATCCTCTATGAACTAACCATCCCGCATGGTAAAATCTGAATTTTCCTTTTCTTTATGAAACCTTTTCTTCCATGCAAAAAAACAACCTTTAGAGAATGAAAATACCATGCAACAAACAAACTAAGAGTGTAACATCAACACAGTTAGGTCAGCAAAATATAAATGCTTTACCAAATCATTCACTATCAACAAAGACTTGAAATCTCTTCAGCACACTCATAAAAAAAATTCCTATAAAGTTAACTAATTGTCCCAATGAGTAGAATGGGCTCCAAAACTTACTAAAATCTAAATATTATGCATTGTAATCACTTTCTGTAAAAAAAATCCTTACAGTATACATATTTATTATAAGTTTAAGATCCAATAAGAGATTACATAGGCAATATCTTTATCTTAACCCTTACCTTCCGTTCCTTCTTAAATGCCTTTTTCAATGCCTCTCGCTCTTTCTTTTCTACTTCCTGTTTTGCTCTTTGTTCAGCTTCTTCGGCTTCTCTCTTCTTTCTTTCTGCTTCTTCAACCTCTCGTCTTATCTATAAAAAATTTGGATAAGACAATAAAATATTTTAATAATGCATATTCTAAAAAAAAGTTCTCTTCTCATCAAAGACATAATAACTATGATTATTTTACAGATCTAATGATTATATTTATAATTTGATATTCATTTTCACTTGCATTTAACCCCTTTTTCTAAGGGAGTCCTTATGAAGAATCTTGCTAGACAATTTGCATACCTTCCATTCATAAGACTCCTAAAGAAGTACCTAAAACATTTACCAAAGAATTCTGCATGCTGGTTTGGATGTAACACATGTAAATTGTTAAATGCTTGCACCAAGCAAAACAACTTGAGAAAGAACATGGACCATTCTCAGCAAACACATAAAAAAAAAAGGTGGAAAGCAGCAGCATAAAATGTTGGGCATTAGTAAGGAAGAATAAGAGAAAGTAGTAAATTATCACCACCACTGAGAAGTACTGTATACTTTAGCATACCACTGAAATATACAGTACTCTTCTAATCTTCAGTTTTATTTTCTCTGTAGCTTCAGTTTTATTTATTACCCCTTTTTGTGCTTGGAAAGATCTATATGTACAGTTTAGGTTCCTGCTAATAGGTTCTCATTAATATATTCAGAATATAAGACAAATACTGTACATGTATACTTGACAAACTAACAGATCACAACATGCAGTCAAAGCCTTTCAGTAATATCTAGAAATGCTCATGAATAATTAGAATTACAGTGGACCCTCGAGTTTCGGTCACCTCGGAAATCGAACAATTATGTAAGTTTAATATTGTAAGTGCTTTTGTATGTGTATTTTTGGGGGTCTGAAAGGACTAATCTAATTTACATTTTTCCTTAAGGGTACAAATTCGTTTGGTAATGGCACTTGAACAGCCTTGTGGAATGAATTATGACCGAAACTCGGGGGTCCACTGTACTCAGGTATACTCATACTAAGGAATACACAAACCCACATTTACAATTTTCTATAGAGAGCAAGGTTGACAGGTATGTGATAAAGAATATTCAAGATATTTTCTCAAGTACTGCAATGCCAACCAACACAAATTTCAAGAATATTCTGGAAACTTACAGTAGTATAAGGTGGCAAGGAGTAACTTAAATTTCTTATGTTACTCCAAAGTTCCACAAAAAACTAAGTTGCATGTAAAATGACCATCCAATATTTCATAATGGCACTAGACTAGCTGATAGTAGTTTGACGCAATTTTGGGCGGTCTATCAAATGTTCACGCTATTCTCTACAACACTGTTTCTGTAAACTTTGGAGGGTTCCCATACCTCACATTGGATTTTTTTTTTTATTAACACATCGGCCGTTTCCCACCAAGGCATGGTGGTCCGACAAAGAAAAACTTTCATCATCATTCACTCCATCA
>WNWK01011724.1:0-25000 GCA_009830355.1 Cherax destructor | reverse complement strand
AGGGGTTTGGGATATTGGCTGTTTGGAGTGACATCTGAACTGTCTTATCTACATGCCTCTGCAAGGGCATATTAACGTAAAATACGACATTTGATGTGCCCAAGAGTGATTATTATTAGTATTACGTAATGTTTTCCCTCCGCCCGACAACCACACCTACATAAACATAGCATATAAACAGAATGTTTATATGCTATGTAACGTGTTTCTTATATAATTTTGTAGAAAATATCATAGATGGATTAATGAAAATGTCTATATTGACGTAAAATTGGACATTTAATGTGCCCAAGAGTGATTATTACATAATAGAGATGTGCTCACAGAAAATGTAAACAAACCGGGTGGCACGCGCCGTATCTGAAAGACCGCTCGCCGTATAAAAAAGTTTTGGTCATAATTTGAACTCGCCGTATGAACGGAACGCCGAAAGGCGAAACGCCGAAAAGCGGGGCCCTACTGTATATAACTTGTAATAACTTATTACAGACAAACCTCGGTTTTCGTATTCCCTAGTTTTCATAGGATTCAATTTTCGATTACTTTTTTCGTCAAAATTTTGTCCCGGTTTTCGTACATCCGCTTGGTTTCCGTAGAGTTGAAAATGGTTCGTACCAAACTCGTCCACCTGCCCGCGTGACTCGGCCACTCAAGCGCCCACACAAAGCATCCCATGCATCTCAAAGACAGTAGGCATATTATCAAAGATACACTACTATGTGCCTCAATCAGCTCTCCTTGCACTATATCACTCACTCATCTACCCTTATCTCACTTATGGAATCTGTGCATGGGGATCAACAACATTAAATCACCTTAGACCACTCATAACCCAGCAAAAGGACCCATGACCACAACACAAGACACATATCACTTTTTGATATACCCTGTGTCCATATCAACCTATGTAAAAATTCTATGCACATAAAGGGTCCCAGAATCTAGAATTCATTACCAGTAAATACTAAAATAGCCTTGTCTGAAAATCAATTTAAGACTTCTCAAAAACCACCTACTCACCCTAAACTAAATACTCATACTGTAAATTACTTTCAAAAATGCTCAGTGTTATTTTCCTTAAGATAATTTCAAATTTTACTTTCGTTTTTCATTTTGGGCCACCCCACTTCGGTGGGAAACGGCCGACGTGTTGAAAGAAAGAAAGAATTTCAAATTTTACTATTATATTACCATCCTACTAAACACTTGTTACAATGTAATATCATCATATTGTAATTTGAACAATGTATTAGCATCATATTGTAATTTGAACAATCTAATATTTAAATACATAAAACAAACTCGATCAATTTCTCTAATATTATGTTCATAGTCTATAAGCCATTAGATTAAGCTGCCCTTAATGCCATGGCATGTCAGTGGCTCTCCTTGCACTTCTGTTTATGATTGTAATAACAAAACCTATGTAAACTAGCAATGAAATAAATATTTGAATTTGAATTCATGACTCAGTCTGCCTTTGTTTCTCGTTGAGTGAGCATCACTCAGCACATTCATCCAAAACATTTTGTAATAATCCATTGTTTTTTGTGCTTGCTTATTGAGTGCAACTGCTAAATAAGCCACCATGGGGCCAAAGAGAGTTCTGAGTGCCAACCCTTTGATAAAAAAGGCGAGAAACACGATAGAATTCAAGAAAGGACTTGGGGAAGTCCATGGGGTTGGATGGGAGTGGCCAGGATATGGAAGAGTTGGTGGACGACCACAGGGAAGAGCTAACCACTGAAGAGCTGCAAGACCTTCAACTGGAACAGCAACAGACCACAGCTGAGGAAATTGCTTCAGAGGAGGAAGAGAGAGGGGAGAATGTGCCTTCTTCAGTGATTAAGGACATGTGTGCAAAGTGGAGCGAGTTGCAAAGTTTTGTGGAGAAATATCACGCTAACAAAGCTGTTGCAAGCCATGTTTGCAGCATGTTCAATGGCAATGCCTTGTCCCATTTTAGGCAAATCTTAAAAAGACACCAGAAACAGACCTCTCTGGACAGATTTTTTGTGCAACAGGGGTCCAGTGACTCAAGCTGGTCCTAGTGCCAGTAAAAGACAAAGAAGGGAAGTAACCCCGGATAGGGCCTTGATACCTGAATTTCTTATGGACAGGGATTTCCCTTCCAAACAATAACCTCTCCTCCTCCATCTCCCCTCCTCACTGTCTTCCATATGCCAACAAGAGTCTTCAATAAAGGTATAAGTGATGTTTGATGTTCATTTATCCATTTAATTAGTCATTTATATTTATTTCTCATTGTTTTCTGTAGTAAAACTATAGTTATTCTCTATAAAATGTATTTCTTGTTAATGATTTTGGGTGTCTGGAACGGATTAATTGGATTTGCATTATTTCTTATGGGAAATATTGCTTTAGTTTTCGTACGATTCGGTTTTCGTCAGACTTCTTCGAACGGATTAATCACGAAAACTGAGGTACCACTGTACTACCAGCTAAGAGAAATTTCTTCTTGAGCAGTTGTTTTAACAAGTGATTTAAGGAAGGGATTACTAGCAATGAGCTTCTTGGGAGGGGCTTGCAGGTATGTGATATTAAATGAACACATCTTCCATGGAGGGGTGAAATTCTCTTGTTGTCTACAGTGATACAGTTCATGTATGTTATAAAACTTAATATAATTGCATGTTTTCACAATCCATTTAGATCTGTGTATTAACTTTAGACATTTAGTAAGATTCATAGTGACAGTCTCTGGTTCATTTCTTAACATTCTAATTCCGAGTACAGTGTTAATCTCAATAATCTTATCACTGATACTAGAAATACTAAGCTCCTTCTTCATAGTATTAAGAACCTTTGTAGATTTGGGAAAGCCAAGAATAATTCTGAGAGCTTCATTTTGCATTAACTCCAAGGGTCGGAGAGAACTTTCTCTAGCTAATATCAACATGAGATCAGCATAATCAATTAAGAACCGAACATAGGCTATGTACATCATTCTCACGATTCTCACATTAGCACCATAGTTGGGGTTGTAGCCAGCAACAGCTTTGAGAGCATTCAGCCTATCTTAGAATTTATTGAAGGGTACATCTACACCAAGGTATCTGTAAGATTTAACCCTTAAACTGTCCACACGTAGATATACATTCACTCGCGAAAGTGACCGAATTTTTTGAAAAATAAAAAAATAGTTTTTTTTTCTAAAAATGAAGAGCACATTTTTATAAATAGGATAGGCTAAAAAAAAAACATTTTAGGGCCAGTACTTACCGAGATATAAGCCCGTGAAGTTGGTGCTAAATGATGTGGTGTCGGCAAAATGGAGCACTGCCGCTTGCAGAAACAAGAAACATTTATCGTTTTTTTCCATTTTTTTCCATTTTCTGTTGTTTTCATCCTATGATAATAATGTTTTGATGCAGATCTATTCATTTCATTGCCAATTCTTGTTTAGACACAAATATTTGTTACTGAATTAGTAATCATACTGTCACAAACACACATGTTCACACTGATAAATAAATTTGTACACCTGGTTCAATCACTTACTATTGTTTACATATATATACAAGGTATTTACAGGTCCTATTTATGTTTCTAGAAGTCCACCACTGTATGATACTCGAAGAAGCATGGATTCATACAGAGTGCCACTCCACATTGCTGACACATGAATCGTGTGTCTTTTCGCACTTGGGGTCGCTGTGTACTGTAAGCACACACAACACACTTTTTCTGAGAGTACTTCTTCTTTGGAGTAGATGGTAATGGTATCAGGCAGTGACAGTTAGGGATAATTCGGTTGGGCACTTCCCCTCTGGTTGTGGAGTGACAGGTCGCTGTTGTGGAGTGACAGGTCGCTGTGGAGTGGCAGGTATAGGTGTGGTACCATACTTTCTCCCTATCTGCTTGATGACATTTAGGTGAATTCTGCATATCATTGTCGCTTCCCAGTCTTTATTTCATACATGTTGAAGGCATTGAGCATTGCAATGTCCACAAGGTGGAAAAACACTTTTATATACCACTTGCGACTCCTACGCACACAGTCAACAAAGCCTATCATCATGTCACACTTGTCGACTAGTCGCATATTGTTTGTATAGTCGATGACAACAGCTGGCTTTTCAATAGGTTGATTGTTGAGCGTGCTCATTCTGTCTGTTTGTACCATCTCGTTTCTGTGGATGGTTGACAGCAATGTCACGTCCCTTTTGTCATGCCATGACAGTGCCATGATGTCATTGGCATGAAACGCCTGCACTACACTTCCTCCAGTGAACTTTGGCAAAGTATAGTTGAAAATAGTCTAACTCTGTAGACTCATTTGTGATGGGACAGTGTGGCATGATGCCACTTCCACTGCCATCAAAATTGAAAGGATGTGGCACGAATGGTGTATGTTCAGTCCACTTCCATTCACGATCAGATGGTGCAGGGTGGACCTGTGGCATGGGACGTGGGGGAGCAGGAGGGACGGGAGTGGGGCCAGCACATGATTGAGAGGGTGCCTCGTGGTCCTTTGTCTGTCCACACACCGCGCCACGAGGTCCAGGCACCATGCCACCCCCCACCTCTTCCTCCATCCCAGCATACTCTCCTTCATTATCACTTTCACTATCAGTGGCTGGGGTTTTGGATCGTGAACTGCCACGACCCTTGCCTCTGACTGCATATGGCACACTGCCTGAACATAGGTAATGACGCCCATAAGTACGTTTCACTGGGGAATAATGATAATCACGGTCACTCGACGAATCGTCTATGGGCATAAAATCTATTTCATCATCGTCACTTATATCACCTTCACTATCGTTACTATCATAACACATGGAAAATGCTAATTTCCTCTTGCGGAGCTGCCTTTGGGTAGTAACACTAGAAACCCCAGAGGTGCTGGGCTGAGGGTCTGTGGCCACACTGGCCACACCAGATGTGCTGGGAAGAGGGTCTGGTATGGCCACACTGTCCACACTGGCCACACTGGCCAACCCAGAGGTGATGGGCTGAGGGTCATCTGGGTTGTCATCAATAGTTTCACTAATTCCTTGATTATTAGTGGCTATATCACTGTCAAATCCACTAAGCTCGCGTTCTCTATCACTTTCCGAGAATAGTAGAGTGTTAATACGACGAGGCGTGAGTGAATCACGGGGGTGTGCCATGATGTTGACCCAAGATGGAGCTGAAACTAACTGGGGCTACCATGCGGTACCCTAATGTCCCCGATGTTTTTCATACTGTGCACACTGAGGGCGCAGACCCATTCTCTCATGTCTAGGCGACTCAGGCCTATTGCACTAAATTTGAACGAATGTAAAATAAAACGTAGATATACGTTCGGTCACTTTCGCGAGTGAACGTATATCTACGTGTGGACAGTTTAAGGGTTAATGTAGCTAATGTTTTCACCCTGCAAACAGATGGGTGGGGGATGTTTGCTTGTCAATATCTTTGTTTTAGAGGAAGATATTATGAGGCCTAATCGATTAATTACAAATTGCTTGAACTTCATTAAGAATGGTACTCATCTTTTTATGCCCTGTTGTATGGATCATGATGTTATCAGCAGAGCTTATAGCTATATGTTTAGGTGAGGCAGGTACAGCATTTAGGAGAGCATTAATCAGAACATTAAATAGCATGGGACTGAGAACTCCTCCCTGCGGTGTACCTAGGGACATTTCTTTAGACTCGTTTCTAAAACTTTGGTAGAGGACAGGTATCCTATTTGACAGGTATCCTATTATCCAGCAGAGTAGGCTACCATCAATATTCATTTTGGCTAGTTCATGTAGTGTAACGGTTCTGTTTGCGATATAATATGCAGATTTTAGATCAAGAAAGGTGGTAAAACTAGTAGAGGTGTATGCAGTGAGAAAGGTGGAAATACAATTCTGCACACTTTTACCTTTCATGAACCCATAGAGATGAGGAAAAAGTTGGTCTGATTCTGTAGTAAAGTCTGTTAAGTACCATTTTCAAAAGTTTTACATAGACAACTAGTTAAGGAGATCGGTCTAAATGTATCAGGCTGTTGGGGCTTAGGGATAGGCACAATGACACTATTGGTCCAGGAAGTAGGAAGAACACCCTCAATAAAACTGAGATTATAGTGTTAACAAAGGGTTATCAAGCACGTGCATTAGAGTTCCGAGGACATCATAGGTTATGCATTAACTAAAGGTCGATCAACAGCTCCTCTCCAGGAGCGGTTATTGACCTTTAGTTAATGCATTATCTAATTCAAACTCGGTGAAAAGGCAATCACTCTCATCAATATTTTGGCTCATAAAATTAATCAATTTCAACCTTTCTTCAGAAGCACTCTCTAATTTTTTCTAACATGAGATGGAAGATTTTCATGCCTGAATGTTTTATACCAGTTATTTATGAGGTCATTTGCTTTTTCAAGAGGAAAGGAATGAGCAACATTACAAGTCTTTTAAAGGATTTGGAGAAGTTATTGCTTGTGTTTTTGACAGGTAGAACTATACATCTGCTGGGGTTGGAATTTTGTCTGGTAGAGATGATACAACAAAATGCCAGACATAATTCCAACATTGCTCACACTTCAACAGCATGTTGCCATAAAACCTGCTTGTCTTCACTTATGCCAGTCTTATACGCTTACATAAGCCTGTTGGATGTTCAAGCCCCTAGCACTCAAAACCTCCTTTACTCTTTCTCCTTCCAACCAATCCAGGGATATATATTTATGCATAAAATAAGATGACTTGGAGGGTGTATAAATCTGTAGTGGAGGGGAGGAGGGGTAGGGGGTCATCTTAGGAAAAGATGGAAGGAGGGGGTGAAAGAGGTTGTGTATACAAGGGGCCTGGACATGTATGAGCACGTCAGATAGGAGTGGAGTCGAATGGTTTTTGGAACTTGATGAGCTGTTGGAGTGTGAGCAGGGTAATATTTTGTGAAGGGATTCAGGGAAACCAGTTAGCCAGACTTGAGTCCTGGAGGTAGAAGTACAATGCCTGCACTTTAAAGAAGGGGGTTTGGAATATTGGCTGTTTAGAGTGACATCTGAACTGTTGTATCTACATGCCTCTACAAAGACAGTGATTATGTGTGAATGATGGTTAAATTGTTGAATGATGGTAGAAGTGTTTTTTTTTTTTTTTTTTTTTTTTGGGTCACCTTGCCTTGGTGGGAGATGGCCAATGTGTTAAAAGAAAAAAATATACAACTTGCTTATACACTTCAAAACATTGAAAAATTCACGAAATAAAATGTTTTGGAGTTCCTGCAATAGCAGCATGTTTAAACACTAAGGAGAGAAAGCCTGAGAGCTTTTAATTATATATATATATATATATATAAAAACTCACCCTCTCTTCCTCTTCCATCTTCTGCCTGATGGCATCAGCTTTAGCTTTTTTCTGTGCCAGTCTTCTCTCCTTTTCTTCCTCTTTAAACCTGCATGTATATAATAAATTAATTTTGTCCAGTTCCTTACTATGATTCATAATAACATGTTTAGCTACATCACACTTGGTTCTCAAATAATTATTAAATTACTTAATTGCAGGTTTTTCTAGTGCCTAAAACAAACATTAATATAAACATGGACATACACATGGGTGTATCTAAACTTGAACATATTGTATTCAAGGAGAAGCATTAAATTCTTAGGAGTCATATTAGCTCAGGAATTCTAGTCATCAGGTCTGATCCAAGGAAAGGGTATCCATAATTCCTTAAACCATTCAGCTCTTGAGGAGTGTTAAGAGATACTCGCTGTGGTCAACAAAAGTCCACAAAAGAAAAAAAAAAGACTGTGCAGGAAAACCTTTATTGTTTCATGAGTAAGAAGCTTTATCTGAAACACAAACTAACACAAAACACATAACACAAAAGTCAGTACCTGACCAGCCAATCAGTGGTTCATATGTCAGGTTGCGTACAACCGACAGTAACAGCCTGGTTGATCAGGCCCTGATCCACCATGAGGCCTGGTCACAGACCGAGCCGCAGGAGCGTTGACCCCCGAAACCCTCTCCAGGTATACTCCAGTGAGTGAGTTAAGGGTAAACAGGTCAAATAATGCAATGCAAGAGGAGCACTGCAGTGGTTCATGCTAGCTACAAAAGAGGGAAAAAGGAAGGGAACAAAGAAAGACTAGAGGAGCATGGCAGCAGGACTACTGACTCATTAGGTTTTCTGTGGCTATCTAGGATGATGTGAGCAATGGGTCTAGCCAATATGTACATTCCTCTTTAGTTCAACTGGAGAGTTCGATGGTCGACACCTCAAAACATCTGCACTCATTTCTGTCATTTTCTTTGAAAATGAGTATAGCTCTGCCCAATGCCAAGCAACTGGAATGAGAGTTATAGCACACTCTACAAGCATTATTACCGTTCTCAATCCTGCAGGTACATTTAACCCTTTGACTGTTTTGGTCGTATATACAGTGGACCCTCGGTTTTTGTTCACCTCCAAACTCGAACAATTATGTAAGTGTATTTTCGTAAGTGTATTTTTGGGGGTCTGAAATAACTAATCTAATTTACATTTGTCCTTATGGGAACAAATTCGTTCAGTAACGGCACTCAAACAGCATTCTGGAAAGAATTTTCAATGAAAACCGAGGGTCCACTGTATACGTCTTACAAGCCAATGTTTTTGACGTACATATACTACTCCAAAATTCTAGCGGCTTCAAATCAAGCGGGAGAAAGCTGGTAGGCCCACATGTGAGAGAATGGGTCTGTGTGGTCAGTGTGTGCAGTATAAAAAATCCTGCAGCACGCAGTGCATAATGAGAAAAAAAAAAACTGACGGTGTTTTTGGATTAAAACGCCGACTTTGAGATGTATTTTCGAATAGTATTTAAGGTTGTATTCTCGTTTTCTTGGTCTCATTTGATAGAATGGAAGACATATTACAGAAATGGAGATGATTTTGATTGGTTTCACGATGAAAAAGACCTTGACATTGAGCTCCAAGTAGCGGAATTGTTTGACATTATTTATACGAATGGTTTGACATTTATACAATTATTACAATAATGCAGTAGTCTGCATAACAGTAAATCTATTTTTTGTGTGAATAAAAATTCAAAATAGAAAGCAAGAGTAATATAAGAGGGGCTTGGAGACGTGACTGATGAACAGAGAAAATGTTATTTTAGTGCCAAGAATGTCTACATTGTTCATTCTTGACCCTATTTTGAAATTGGCATCTTTATTAATTTGCATGAAATTGGACAAATTGCCAATTTCTGACCACTTTATTGGGTAGTTGCAATCGGTAAATGGGCAGTTTCTTGTACTCAATTGATAGAACAAATGGAGTTCTAAAGAAATAGCTATGAGTTTGGTCAACTGGAACAATGGAATTGGCTGAAAATAGGGCTCGAAGTGGGCAAAATCGTTGATGCGTAAATATCACAGATTGCTAACTTCGCGAGAGCATAATTCCATAAGTTTTCCATCAAATTTCGTACTTTTGGTATCATTACCATCGGGAAAAGATTATCATTTCATAAGAAAAAAAAAAAAATTTTTTTTAAATTCTTCAACACTGAGAACAAATTTGTGAGCAGGGGTCTTGACAGTCAAAGGGTTAAGCTCCAGAAGGCATGTACACAAGTCTGTTAGTTTTCCCATTGTAAACACTCGCCATATAATATATTGCTGATCCCTGCATTTTTTTGTGATGTAATAGGCCTAACAGTTTTTGTAATTTCTTTGATGGTCTTGGCAGTGCCCAAAGCTATATTCATTTTGGATTTATGGAGAATGGAGAAGATTGTGTTCACCGTGGATTCCAGCACTATTGTGTATGTGCAGAACCTTGTCTTTGCAGGTAAAGATGAAAGAGATGAAAATCTAAGGCTTGCAAAAGTTTTCTCAATATATTCATGCATGGTAAGTAAGAATTCTTCACGGCAGTCTCTGAGTAAGAAGGAAGATGCCCATACTAACTCCCATCTTAGTTCTGACACAGTGGTGAGAATATAAGTGTGAGACTATCTCTACTGGCAGGCTTTCTATACATGGTGCTCACCTACCTCAGTAAAAAGAATATCTAAGAAGGGTAGTTAGGTAAATGGTCACAGATGCAACTAATGCAACATTCTATTGTGGCAACATTTCTTTCTCCAGGAGCTTTGTCAAGCTGTAATGGCTTGACAAGGCTCCTAGAGAGCTAAATGTTACCATAATAAAATGTCACATTAGTTTTGTGTCCATTTACATACTTAACATTTTGTCAGTAATTCTACCATTATTACTAAGGGTCGAGTCACCTCTTTCTTTCTCTAGAGTCGAATACAAACATAACATCTGGTCGATGTTATGTTTGTATTTAGTGCTCTATGTACTTCATTAACCCTCATTGGTGAAACCTACAACAAAGATTTTCCTGCACATTCTGTGTTAATCTTTCCACTTCTCAACTTAATGCTTATACCAACATATCACTGTCCTTCACCATGACTTACCATTTGTGACCAATGATGTTAGGTAATGCTAATCACTCTTGTACATAAATGAAAATCTTTAATAAGACAAGAGTCAACAACTTGGGGAATGGGCAGGACTAACCCATGGCAAGCCAGTCCTAAAACCAGTAGACCAGAGCACTGGCTTGCTAGTTTTTTGAAGACTTGCCATGGGTTCAGGCCTTGCTTATTCCAAGTTACTCTCAAAGATATACAGTATGCCCACAATCTACAGTAAACCAAAGACAACCTAGCCAAAAATGTTTGCAAGTAATTTCATTTTCAGGCAATTCATGTCCTGAGAAACGAAGTTTTAAGAAAAAAGATATTATCTATGGAATCAAATGTATTTTTTTTTACTAGACTAGTTCCTCAGGAAGGACACATCTGCCCATTCATAAGAGTAAAAGACAACAGTGTGGTTACGGAACAACTCTAGGAGGCTCTGAATTTCTCATCTGGGAGGCTTATCTCCCTCATTAAAATAGATTGAACATTTATTAGCCAATTAAGCTTTAATGACAAGCCAGCATGGTTGTAGTTATAAACAATACTGTACTAAGGAAGCAAGCCTGAATCAAAGGATATTATAAGCAAATTATATCCCTAAGGTGGAGATATAAACTCAGGATTATTAGTTAACCAGTATACTGCAACAACCTCTCTCTCCCACTATGTACCGCTCATTTTGTGTTTCTGTACATTGCAACATAAAATATGTAATACTAGTACAAATTTTCAATCTTTCTGTCAAGTCAATACATTTTTTTTTTTTTTCAACAAGTCGGCCGTCTCCCACTGAGGCAGGGTGACCCAGACAGAAAGAAAATCCCCAAAAAGAAAATACTTTCATCATCATTCAACACTTTCACCACACTCATACATAATCACTGTCTTTGCAGAGGCACTCGGATACGACAGCTGAGAATAGTCCCTCCCAGCTGTCACTATCCCAGACCCCTCCTTTAAAGTGCAGGCATTGTACTTCCCATTTCCAGGACTCAAGTCCAACTAAATCAATTAACTGGTTTCCCTGAATCCCTTCACAAAATGTTACCCTGCTCACACTCCAACAGCTCGTCAGGTCCCAAAAACCATTCGTCTCCATTCACTCCTATCTAACACGCTCACACATGCTTGCTGGAAGTCCAAGCCCCTCGCCCACAAAACCTCCTTTACCCCCTCCCTCCAACCTTTTCTAGGACAACCCCTACCCCACCTTCCTTCCCCTACAGATTTATATGCTCTCCAAGTCATTCTACTTTGATCCATTCTCTCTAAGTGACCAAACCACCTCAACAACCCCTCTTCAGCCCTCTGACAAATACTATTAGTAACTCCACACCTTCTCCTAATTTCCACATTCCGAATTTTCTGCATAATATTTACACCACACATTGCCCTTAGACAGGACATCTCCACTGCCTCCAGCCTCCTCCTCGCTGCAGCATTTGCAACCCATGCTTCACACCCATATAAGAGAGTTGGTACCACTATACTTTCGTACATTCCCTTCTTTGCCTATATGGATAACGTTTTTTGTCTCCACAGATACCTCAACGCACCACTCACCTTTTTTCCTTAATCAATTCTATGGTTAACCTCATCCTTCATAAACCCATCCGCTGACACATCAACTCCCAAATATCTGAAAACATTTACTTCTTCCATAATCCCTCTCTCCAATGTGATATCCAATTTTTCTTTATTTAAATCGTTTGATACCCTCTCATCACCTTACTCTTATCTATGTTCACTTTCAACTTTCTACCTTTACACACCCTCCCAAACTCGTCCACTAACCTTTGCAACTTTTCTTTAGAATCTCCCATAAGCACAGTATCATCAGCAAAAAGTACCTGTCAACTCTCATTTTGCATTTAATTCCCCATAATTTAATCCCACCCCTCTTCCCAACACCCTAGCATTTACTTCTTTTACAACCCCATCTATAAATATACAGTGGACCCCGAGTAACGAACACCCCGGAAATCGTACTAGTATGTAAGTATAATATTGTAAGTGCTTTTGTAAGTGTAATTTTGAGGGTCTGAAATGGACTAACCTACTTGACATTATTTCTTAAGGGAGTAAATTCGTTCGGTAATGGCACTTAAGCAGGCTTCTGGAATGAATTCTGTTCGTTACTCAGGGGTCCACTGTATTAAACAACCATGGTGACATTACACACCCCTGTCTAAGACCTACTTTTACCGGGAAGTAATCTCCCTCTCTCCTACACACCCTAACCTGAGCCTCACTATCCTCATAAAAACTCTCTACAGCCTTCAGTAACTTACTACCTATTCCATACACTTGCAACATTTGCCACATTGCTCCCCTATCCACTATCATATGCCTTTTCTAAATCCATAAATACAATGAAAACTTCTCTACCTTTATCTAAATACTGTCCACATATATGCTTCACTGTAAACACTTGATCTACACATCCCCTACCCACTCTAAAGCCTCCTTGCTCATCTGCAATCCTACTCTCTGTCTTACCTCTAATTCTTTCAATAATAACCCTGCCATACACTTTAACTGGTATACTCAGTAAACTTCTTTCTTCTTTCAACACGTCGGCCGTTTTCCACCGAAGCGGGGTGGCCCAAAAGGAAAAACAAAAGTTTCTCCTTTTACATTTAGTAATATATAGAGAAGGGGTTACTAGCCCCTTGCTATAATTCTTACACTCTCTTTTACCCCCCTTCCCTTTATATAAAGGAACTATACATGCTCTCTGTCAATCCCTAGGTACCTTCCCCTCTTTCATACATTTATTAAACAAAAATACCAACCACTCCAACACTATATCCCCCCCTGCTTTTAACATTTGTGTCATGATCCCGTCAGTTCCAGCTGCTTTACCCCCTTTCATTCTATGTAATGCCTCACGCACCTCCCCCACACTCACATCCTGCTCTTCTTCACTCCTAAACGATGTTGTACCTCCCTGGCCAGTACATGAAATTACCGCCTCCCTTTTTTCATAGACATTTAAAAGTTCCTCAAAATATTCCCACCATCTACCCAATACCTCCAGCTCCCCATCTACTAACTCCCCTACTCTGTTTTTAACTGACAAATCCATTCGTTCCCTAGGCTTTCTTACCTTGTTTATCTCACTCCAAAAATTTTTCTTGTTTTCAGCAAACTTTCTTGACAGAGCCGCTCCCATTCTTTCATCTGCTCTTCTTTTGCACTCTCTCACCACTCTCTTCACCTTTCTTTTTTTACTCTCCATATACTCTGCTCTTCTATTAACACTTCTGTTTTGTAAAAACCTCTCATAAGCTACCTATTTCTCTTTTATCACACCCTTTACTTCTTCATTCCACCACTCACTCCTCTTTCCTCCTGCACCCACCCTCCTATAGCCACAAACTTCTTCCCCACATTCTAATACTGCATTTTTAAAACTATCCCAACTCTCTTCAACCCCCCCATTACTCATACTTGCACTAGCCCACCTTTCTGCCAATAGTTGCTTATATCTCACCCTAACTTCCTCCTCCCTTAGTTTATACACTTTTACCTCTCTCTTACTTACTGTTGCCATTTTCTTTTTGTCCCATCTACCTTTTACTCTAACTATAGCTACAACTAAATAATGATCCGATATATCCGTTGCCCCTCTATAAACATGTACATCCTGAAACCTACCCATCAACCTTTTAGCCACCAATACATAATCTAACAATACTGTTAGATATCTATTTCCAGGAAAGGAACTGCAAAGAAGATAAAATATCCTATGTAAAAAACTCACATACTTTGTAATTCTAGGATCACAGGCATAGGTATTATCCACCAGTCGTCTAAGCCGTGCCATCTCTTCTTTTCGTCTTCGAGCACGTTCCACTTTATTTTGTTTCTCTATCCAACGACGCTCTTCTCGGCTAAATGGAGAGAAATAATGCAAGACTTACAATTAAGCTATCTGGAAGCAGCAGTTGGGTTACCTAGTAGCTTCAAATTGTACAATCAAAGCTGCAGTTAAATTCAATAATAACTGCTGTTAGTATAATAATAAAATATACATAAACAAAAATATTCTTAGGAAATTTGAGAGAAAATTGTGAAAGCAATTTCTAAAGATATGTTATAATGAGTTTATTAAAGGATACAAATTGAGTACAAATTCAAGAAGCACATGCAACATACTCAACTGTAACCCTTCAGTGTTCTTCTACCCAATACAGGATACCTTTCAAGAACTAATCTGAGTCTTTAAAGAGCCCAGTCAGGACTCTGGAAATTGTTGACATTGCCTCGAACCAATAAAAGAACTCGAGTAACCATTGAAACAGCCCTAACTTTCCACAGCGGAGTGAAGAGTTGAGATGTGAAGCAGTGTAATTAGCAACTGCTCCTAAGTAGGAATGGACTCAAAAATTCATAAAATATGGCAGAAGTCAGAGGAGTAAAGAGTTCTTAAAACTGATTATTCTATAACATGCTAGAAGCACATTCAAATTCCACCACCATTTCAATGATCAAATGCTATAGAATTAAACAATTAAATGATAATTATTACCATTATTATGTTCATGGAGAAGCACTAAACTTTAAAGGTCAATCCTCTGCACGGTGCCCTGTGGCCTGGTGGCAAAAGCTCTCGCTTCACACAGTGAGGGTCCAGGTTTGATTCCCGGTGAAGGGGTGGAAACATCAGACGTGTTTCCTTACACCGGTTGTCTATGTTCACCCATCAGTAAAATGGGTACCTGGGTGTTAGTCGACTGGTGTGGGTTGCATCCTGGGACAAAACTGACCTAATTTGCCCGAAATGCTCTGCATACCTTACTTTTGAAGAGCTTCGAGAGTTTAACTACTCTCGGAGCCCGGCCATGGGCCAGGCTCAGTCTGGTGCTTGCCTGGTCAACCAGGCTGTTGCTGCTGAGGCCCGCTGCCCCACATATTCATCACAGCCTCGTTGATCTGGCACCTGGTGAAGATACTTGTCCAGTTTCCTGTTGAAGGTTTCTACACTTGTTCCAACTGTGTTTCTGATATCTTCTGGTAAGATGTTGAATAGTCTGGGTCCCCGTATGTTGATAAGTGTTCCCTTATTGTCCCCACAGCACCCCTGCTTCACACTGGGTTTATTTTACACTTCCTCCCATATCTCTCACTCTAGTATGACTCTCTGATCGCGGGTTCTAACTCCGCCCGTGGTATAGTTTGTTTGCAATCGTGTCATAACGATTTCGTGAGTCATGAACCAGTATGTTGTTATGGCAGTGTGCAGATTTAGGACCAGGCCCTTAAGTACTTTCCAGGTATATATTATCATGTATCTCTCTCTCCTCTACTCCAATGAGTACATGTTCAAGACTTTAAGGTATTCCCAGTAATTTAGGTGCTTTACTGGCTCAATGTGAGCCATAAATGATCTTTGTATTTGTTCCAGCTCTGATATTTCTCCTGCTTTGAACAGAGCCATCAGCACTGAGCAATATTCTAAATGAGGGAGCACTAGCGATTTGAAGAGTGTCACCATTTGCATTATTTCCCTTGTTTTGAAAGTTCTCAATACCCACCCAGTCATCTTCCTGGCTGTCGTGATCTTTGTCTTGTTATGTTCCTTAAAAGTAAGGTCAGTTGACATAATTATTCCCAGGTCTTTTGTGTGTTCCTTTCATTCTATTTGATGACCCTCTTTAGTTTTGTATATAGTGTTCCTTTTGATTTCTCCATTCTTTCCATAACTAAGCAGCTGGAACTTATCACCATTGAATGTCATGTTGTTCTCCACTGCCCACTGGAAGACCCTGCTTATGTCTTCCTGTAATTTTTCAGTGTCCTCTACCGTAGTGACTTTCATGCTTATTTTAGTGTCATCTGCAAATGATGATACAAAAGTGTGACAGGTGTTTTTATCTACGTCTGCTATGAGATGAGAATGAGAAACAGCAGAGGTGCCAGAACAGTGCCTTGGGGCACTGAGCTTTTGACCTTGCTGATGCTGGATCTTGCTCTGTTTACTACTACTTTTTATGTTGTGTGTGTTAGGAACCTGAAAATCCATCTGCCTACCTTTCCCGTAATGCCCATGGCTCTCATTTTGTGCGCTATCACTCCATGATCACATTTGTCAAACGCCTTTGCACAATCTGTGTAAATCACATCTGCATTTTGGTCGTCTTCCAATGCCTCCATAATTTTGTCATAATGGTTCATCAGCTGTGAAAGACATGATCGTCCTGCTCTAAAACCATGCTTGTTCAGGTTATGCTGGCTGTGCTGGTCTATGAAATTTGTAATCTGTCGTCTTATCACTCTTTCGAAGATTTTTATGATGTGAGAAGTTAGGGATACTGGTGTGCAACTTTTAGCTAGTGCTTAACTACCTCCCTTATGCAGAGGAGCTATGTCTGCACTCTTTAAGGCCTCTGGTATTTCACCTAGATCTAAGCTCTTTCTCCAAAGAATACCGAGGGCTCTTGCTAGTGGTACTTTGCACTTCTTTATAAATAGAGCATTCCATGAATCTGGTCCAGGTGCCGAGTGAGTGGGCATGTTGTCCACTTCTTTTTCAAAATCTATGGGATTTGTACTAATGTCAGTTAGTTGGTCTGTGCGACCGACCTTCTGCTGGAGTGAAAAATATTTCTGCATTTTCTATCTTGCTGTTATTTAGTGGGTTGCTGAACACCAACTCATATTGTTCTTTTAGGATTTCACTCATTTCCTGTTCATTGTCAAAATAAGAATCTCCTCTCAATAATGGTCCAATTCTACAGTAGTTCTTAGCTTGGATTTTGCACAGGAATAGAAATATTTTGGGTTTCTTGCAATATCCTGTATGGCCCTTTGTACTTCTTCTATAGTAGTGTCATTGATGTCAGCTAGGACTGTATACCTTGTACATGTACTTGTAGTAAATAAAGATATTATTATTAGTAGTAGTAGTATTACTATATCAAATAAGAACTCACCACAGTACACCAGAGTACAGTAACATGTACAGTACCAAATACAGATGCATTTGAAAAAAGCAAAAACAAAAACAAAAAAAAGTGAAAGCAATGTGACCATTTGCACAACCACCTTACCCCTCCCCTCTCCCCCACTAAACAATATTACCCTCAATCATAACAGACAAAAGTAAGACAGACAATTCAGAAGTGGCCAAGCCTTTTTATTTTTTTTAATGCACTGGATGCCTCCCACCAAGGTATGGTAACTCTCTCCCCCCCCCTACAAAAAAAAATTACCATCATTCACTCAATCACTATCTTGTCAGAAGTATGCCCACATTACAGTTCAGTGTTAAGTGCTTGTGTTGTACTGTATTATTACAATTTTTATAAAAAAGGTGCTAAACTTGAAAGTAATATATAAAACATCAACATTATTATTATTACATTCATAATTTTAAACAATTATAATTTTAAAAAATAAATGCAAGTACAGTAGTACATCTTATTTATTCATTCTAAATTATTTATTTAAAAGAACATTGAAACAACTAAAAAATCAATTTTAATTAGATAATAATGTACTCACTCTTGTCCTTTTTCCTTTTCTTCTTCATCTAAATAAGAAAATTCTCGCCAAGATTCAAAATCATACCAGAATGCATAAAACCTGTCCACCTGAAATGAAGAAAGTTTTAACATTAGCTTTTCTATGTACATATTATTAGAATATTCACAGGAAACAATCAGGTTTAATCCAAGAAAAGGAAAGATGGTTCCAATTTGTTTGGTTTAGAACCCCTCAACTATATGAAGGTGCTGCCTTAAATGGTTTCCATATACAGCAGTGTTTCAATCTGACAGCATTTACAATAAAGAAAATGGTTAAGATACTTAAAAAATGTAAATCTATAGCTTAACTATACTACAAAGTACCATCTAGCAATTTAAAGTACCAGTTATATTTCACAAGTCTGTTTCATTCAGATAAAATTTCATAGAGCTAGGAATCAAGTTTATTATGTAGCTATGAAGGGAGTGTTGGGAAAACACTCATGGTAAACTCATGCTGATGATGCCTGACATCAAGTTAGAGTTATAGTCTGAATTAGTTTTACATATATAGTGCAGTACGTATTAGCTTAAGAGATTCTTTTAACACACCAGACATTCTCCATCGAGGTGGGTCGACCCAAAAAGAGAGGAGACACTCTGTCACTCATTTGATCACTTTCTGGAAGTGTGCTGATACCACAGTGCAGATGGGCCTCTGAACTGCAACATTCCTAGCCCTCCTCCAGAGTGCAGGCACAGTACTTCCCACCTCCAGGATCTAAGACCAGCTAACAGGTTTCCTTGAATCCCTTCATGATTGTTAACTGCTCACACTACAACAGCATGTTCTTAGCTCATAAAAATCACTTCCCTCCATTCATACTGTTCTAAAACTCTCACACAAGCCTGTTGTTTGTTCAAGCCCCCAAAACTCAAAACCTTTACCCCCCTCCCTCTCCCTCCAACCCTTCCTGGGATAACCCCCGCCTCTCTCTCCCTCCACCCCCAGATTTATATAATACTCTCATAGTCATCAAATTTTGCCCCATTCTCTCTAAATATACAAACCATCTCAACAACCCCTCCTCAGCTCTTTCAATAATACTTTCAGTAACCCCATACCCAACATCCAAGTGTCGTGTCAGTATCCTATATACACTTGTTTAGTGTATCTTTATAAAGCTGGTCCCTTTGCGTGTGACGTCACGGTACCCGCTGACGTCAGAGGCTCAGCGCATGTGCACAGCCTATCATAGGCAGACTGCCTCACTACGTTAGACCTACAGGCGAGACAGAAGGTGTGCTGGACTCTCCTTCACTTACTGTAATTATACCGTAACCATCCAACAAGGAGTATCTTTGACCTCCTATATATCTCTCCCAAGACCCACACGACAAGTGGTGAGCAGCGGTGTGCCGTAATTTTTATCGATTACGATGTTATAGAGAGATAGACTTCAAGCAAGCAAACAGCCTCCAGACCGACCACGTTACCAGCTCCTACATCAAAGAAGTCTACATATCTACAGTATCTCCTGGTCAGCTAAGTGCCTTACTTGTTAATTTTGCTGAAACCTACGAGGGGTTGACCCGGGTTTTGCAAATTCTGTACGAGTAAGCCAGTGAGGGGAGAGTCCCATTCAAGCCAGTAAAGCCACCACCAGCTACGTCAGCCTAGGCTTAAGCCAGCTTCTACCTTGCTGTGCTAGTTTGTCACAAGATTCCAAGCCAGTCAATCTGTGTGAAAATATTCTACTAAGCCAGCAAGCCACTCTGCTGTCTGAGAAGTAAGCCACGTGAGTCCAAGCATTTATACCACCTTGTACTCCAGTGTATTGCTGTTCTGTGTACAATAACACCCCCGTGGTATTCCTGGGTTTTCAAGCCACCCTGGGTTAAGTTCATGTAAACGGCGTAAGCCACAGGCGCACGCGGGAAACAGTGTGGGCTAACCCTACCAGCCACCACCCCCCCACCACCCACGCCAAGGCAGACGCCTTGACCACGTGCATCCACCCACACAAAGCATTAAGTGTGGATTATTTCACCCTTAACTGGGTCCTGCAAGCAGTTTATTGGCTACGAACCAGGTCGAGCGTCCTGAGTGTGTTTCTTCTGAACTGTTGTGCCAACTGTACTAAAACCTCGGTTCGTAGTTCAACGTTTATGCACATTACTCCTAGATATCTGCACGAGTGGATCACCTTCCTCCACCAGCCTCCACCATCCTCCACCACCACGCTCCAGTCAAGTTTTACACCCTAGAGACATTTATTGTGTTGTTGTTTTATTTTTCAGATAATCTATAGACAATTTCGTGTGTTGAGACAATTTCTGCGAGTTATATAAATTTTGAGTTATCCTATGTGTTGTTGAATTTTCTGTTTTGTTAATTATTGTGTTCCACCAAGTGTACTATCCCAGAGTTATTTTGTATTATCTTACCCTTGTTTGTTAATGTTTTAATGGTGTAATTAATTAATTTTGCTTGCCCCAGTAACTATATATTGTTTTCTCCTCCAAGCAATTTTTAACATTTTAACAGTAATATTCCCTGCTAATTCTTATGTGTTGCAGTCAGTGTTATTTTTTCCCTTGCACCTGCTATTGTTTTGTGTACTTGTTCTTTTGTATAGTGCTAATGTGCCTTCATTTTGCAGATTAGACAAATAACTTACTGAGGATATTATTTTGCTACAATAATTACTTGTATATAGTCAACAAGAGCATGACTTTGTAGAGACAGTAAGTTAACTGTTCTGTGCCTTTGATGAGTATCTTCAGCTAATGTAAGTGTTAATACCAATTTATTGTCATTAATTTTTCATTTGTTTTCATGTGTTGTTGAACAAATTCACTCTTAGTTTGTCTAAAGTCAGTGTTTTTAGTAAATTGTTCAGTAACTGTTTCATTGAGTTACCTTGCTTTGCTTGCAATTAAGAGTAAGAGTGTTCAAACTATTTTATTTCTAATATCTTTGTGTTGTGTGAAAATAATTTACCCCAGTGTGAATTTTTTCAATCAGTCATTCCTGAAATTGATTTTGTGTAAAGTAAATTCGCCAGTATTCACCTTGTTTTATCAATTTTGTTGTGTTTACTGCTCAAGTAACTTGTTATTTCCTAGAGTAATAAGTAATTATTCCAGTGAACTTCTAGAGATACAAGCAGTAAAGTTACTTTAATTTTGGCCAGTGAACAATTCTACCGAATTGTTTTATCAGATTGTTGCTAGTGCCATAAGCATTATTGAATTCTTTTAATTAATTGTGTATTTAATTCTTTTGTTGTGTTGCAATTTTGTTGATATTTAAAGAAAAGAAAACTCATTTTGCTGTTCAAGTTAAAGCTAGATTGTTTTATCTTAGTGTGTTGAATTTTCTTGCCAAGTCAATTTCCAGTGAGTTATCTTTTCTTTAGTGTTATTGTGCTATTATCCGTGTTACTCATGCAGAATAGTTAATAATTACTATCAGTTAAGCTATATTGTGCCATATACTTGTGTAATTTTGCTTTCAATTCGATTCTCGTTTAATTGCTCAGTCATGTCTCAAGTAAAGTTAAGTAGTAATGTGTTTGCTGCCAGTCGAGGCATTGAAGTTTTAGTAACCATGTGCGATAATACTGTGTGTATTGCCATTCAGAGCCATAATGATAGCAAGTCAGTGAAAAGTTCTCATAGTCCCTTAATGACTGAAAGACAGTCTCTAGCCTTTGAACAATGTGTTTGTTCTTCGAGCTTGTATCAGAGAATTGCCAGAGTGATGCGGAATGTAAAGTTCAGATTAGTTCTTGTAGAAAGTATGTGTTTCACTTATTAACGTAGCCGGCGATCAAGGCACTAGTATTACTGTCACTCCTGTCTGGAATTCAGCCCCTACAATATCTTGCATGCAAGATAGCGTTCAGATGCCTAGGTGCCGGAGGTATCCCGGACCGCCTTGAGTACTGAGTCTATCCTTGCAATGTTGCTAGTTCAAGTAGTAGTTCCTCTCCAGGGGACGCTTTGTTGAAGAAAGACTATTTGAATGAGTTATAGCATCTCTCGCTGATGCAAAGCAATTGCAGAAAGCCGTTTCTGTTACTAGTGTACTCACTAGAGTGCCAGTTGTTGTCCCTCGTGTTCCAGATAGTGTTCCTTCCAGTTGACAGTAAGTCTTTGCAGAGTAAAGTGTCGTGTGTCGAGTAATTCTTACCTGCAGTAAGAGATAGTGAGAACCGTTCTCCTTTGCTCATACTTTGTGTCATTGAGCTAACTATTTCAACCGGGAGGATCCATCCACTCCACCGAGCCTGTTTATTCCTCCAGTAGGAAAGTGATCATAAGTTGTGAGCTAAAGATAGAAAATTAGAAAATCCAGTTTAGAACCGAATTATTGACTGTGTGTTTTGTTATTAGATTTCCAGTATCTAGCAAGATTGTTGTGTGTTCAAGTTCTCTCTGAGTTCTGAGTTTTAACAGTATAACCCGTGTTAGCCGAGTTTATCTTTCCTGTTAAAACTTCTTCCCTGTAAATATTTATTCTTCCTCGAAGCCGAAGAGTACATGAATACATATCGATTGATCGATCAAATTTGCAAATTGTAATTTATGTAATCCATTATATCTAGATCCATTAAATTTCTCTTAAGTACCATTAACTAAAGAAGTGCGAGAGTATTAATCTTGATCAGTTCAAAGTTATAATGTGTTTGCTATTGTATAGATTCACCCAGTACCACCTGTCTGTTCAGCCTATAGAGTTGTATAGTATGCCGAGACGTCATACGATAACATGGCCGAGCTGTCGTGTCAGTATCATATATACACTTGTTTAGTGTATCTTTATAAAGCTGGTCCCTTTGCGTGTGACGTCACGGTACCCGCTGACGTCAGAGGCTCAGCGCATGTGCACAGCCTATCATAGGCAGACTGCCTCACTACGTTAGACCTACAGGCGAGACAGAAGGTGTGCTGGACTCTCCTTCACTTACTGTAATTATACCGTAACCATCCAACAAGGAGTATCTTTGACCTCCTATATATCTCTCCCAAGACCCACACGACACAAGTTCCAATTTCTCTATATAAAATTCACACCACACAGTGCCCTCAAATACAATATTTCCACTGCCTCCAGCTTCTTCTACACTAACATTTAAAACCCATACTTCACACCCACATAATGTTGGTACCACTATACTCTAGTAAGATTTTTTTTTTCCTCCATGAGTGAAGTTTTTTGTCCCCACCAATGCCTCACTGCACCACCCACCTGTTTTTCCTTGTTAATTCTATGCTTCAATCTTTCATAGACCTATCCACTGACAAGTCCCCTCACAAATATCTGAACACATACTTCCTCCATATTTCCTACCTCCAATCTGCTAATTAATCTTTCGCTTACTCTTCCCTATATTCACTTTTAATTTCCTTCATTTGTATACCATTCCAAATTCCTCTACCAAATTCTGAAGCTTCTCTTCGGAATCTCCCAAAAGAACTGTGCTATCAGTAAAAAAAAGCAACTGTGACAGCTCCCAGTGTACCAAATTCATCATCTTTCAATCCCACACCTCTCCAACATCCTAATATTGACTTTTTACAACTCTCTTTATAAATTTTCTAATCATGGTGACATGACACATGCCTGGCTGAGACCCACTTTTAATAGAAAAAATTCTTCACTCTTCTACATATCTTAACTTGATCTTTTAGTAATGCACCACCTATTTTGCACATTGTAACATCTGTTACACTTTTACCTTATCTACCCTATTTCTGAAATCCATAAATGAAACCAAAATCTCCTTACCTTTATGTAAGTATTATTCATATGTAAACATTTGGCCAACACATCCCCTACCCTGCCTAAAACTTCCTTGCTTCTGTGCATTCCTACTTTCTGTATTGCTTTTAATTCTTTCAATAATACCTCTACCCAGTACAGTGGTACCTCGACTTACGATATTTTTTCATTCCAGAATGCTGTTCAAGTGCCATTACCAAACGAATTTATCCCCATAAGGAATGATGTAAAATAGACTAGTCTTTTTAGACCCCCAAAATTACACTTACAAAAGCATTTAAAAAAATAAACTTACATAAAAGGGGTAGTTTGGGGACCATCGTAAGTCGAGGTACCACTGTATGTGCAACAGGCTTATTCCCCACTAATTCTTGCACCCTGGCTCAACAGATATACACAGGAAAACTAATGAGGCTTTGAACCAACAGATAACTGATCCAACTAGAAATAAAAATACCCTGGATTTGATATTCACAAACGAGGACCTAATCAGAGACATAACAGTTACAAAAACAATACACTCTGACCAGGTTTTCCCGAGGACAGGTAAGGACCCCCTCCATCCCCAATCTGTTTTATGGGTTTTTAATAGGTCTGACTGAATTAATGGGACACCATAAACCATGACCAATCATTCCTGGTTATATTTTTTATCCGAGAAATAGAGTAAATTATCTATTTTTTGTGATTATGAATTCAAAATGGAATGCAAGTGTAATATAAGAGAGGTCTGGGGACATGATTAATGAACAGTGGAAATTGTTGTTTTAGTGCGTGGAATAGTGATGTATCGGATATTCGCATCCGCATCCGCGGAACATCCGCACAATTTCTTACATCCGTATCCGCATCCGTATTTCACAGCAGATATCCGCATATACATCCGCATCCGAAATCCGCGAAACATCCGAACGATTTCTTACATCCGCATCAACATCCCCGGAACATCCGCATAATTTCTTACATCCGCATTCGCATCCGTAAAATGAGTAAGTAAGACATCCGTATACACATCCACATCCCGGATATCTAAATTTTCACATCCGATACATCCCTAGCGTGGAATGTCTACATTGTTTATTTTTAACTTTTTTATAAATTAGAATACAGTCATTCCTTGGTTTTCGATTGTCCCAGTTTTCGCCGATTTTGGTTTTCGCCGACTTTTTTCAGGGAAAATTTGTCTCAGTTTTCGCCGATTATTTTAGTTTTCGCCGACCGTATGGGACCTGTCCACCAGTGCCGCGCACATATAAAGGCCGTAGGCCCGCCACCCACGCACCTCCACGCACA